>PVIW01000231.1:456612-664638 GCA_004026585.1 Noctilio leporinus | reverse complement strand
TATTTACAATAGCCAAGTGCTGGAAACAGCCTAAGTGCCCATCAGTGGATGATTGGATCAAAAAACTTTGGTACATTTACACAATGGAATTCTATATAGCAGAAAGAAAGAAGGAACTTGTACCCTTTGCAACAACATGGATGGAACTGGAGAGTATTATGCTTAGTGAAATAAGCCAGTCAGTGAAGGACAAATATCAGATGATCTCACCCATTACGGGACAATAATGAGCAAAACTAACAACAAGCAAAACAGAACCAAGTATATGAATACAAGGAATAGGCCTTCAGTGGTCAGGGGGAATGGGGTTGGGGGGAGGGGGGAGGCAGAGGCAAGGAAGGGGAGCAGCTTAGACAAGAACCTAGTATAAAGGAGCCATGGACATGGACAACAGGTGGGATTGACTTTGGGGGGAATTGGTGGGTGGGGAGGGGGAAAAAGGGGATGGATGTAATACAACAACAATAAAATTTAAAAAACAAACAAACAAACAAAAAGAAATTAGTATGCCCTGAAGTTGGGTGACCTTTCAGGGTCACTCTTTGCTGACAGGTGAGGATCTCTCATGACTGTATTACTTTCCCTGATTAAAAGACTCAGATGAGTGAATCACAGCTATTCTTTAAGTTGCTATAGAACCAGGGCATTTGGGGGTCCAATTTGGAGAAAGGGATTTAATACCACAGTGCCTACTTTGATGTTAACATTTACTCACAATTTGGATCTGACTTGGAAAATTTCAAGGCCACCTGGCGTCAATGGGAAAAAAGTATTTAATGAGTGACTACTGTGTTCCAGGCTCCATGCTGGGTCCAGTTTACAGAAATCACACCTGTTACCCTGTAGTCCTATGACAGAAAGATGCAAAGGAATCATTAACCAGAAAATACCTAGTTAGGCTACAATGATCCAAATATAATTGGGGGGAAAAATCATATTTCCTACTTGTATTAGAAATCCAGAGCCCACTTTGTTGGTGTCTAACGGAACGAGCCCTTTTTTGGAAACACAGTGACTCTGGGGATCTCGTAGGCAAGAATAAAATCCTGGCTCTGTTTGGCTCTTTCATCCCGTGTGACAGATTCTGCCAAGTCCTGCCAGCCTGCTGAGCAGCCCGGCCCTGAGAGCCCAGTTCTTCAGACAGAGTTTCATTGTATTCCACACCGTCATCTTTCTGCCAAACTTCCCACAAACTGTGCTGTGAACAACACCCCTGCCCCCAATCCCTGAGTCTGGCCACCCCAACTCAGAACTTTGAGTTGAAAAGACATTGGAAACAGCGGGGGAGGGCATCTTCTGAAGTTGCCTGACTCAGGAATGACGCTGTGGGACCATGCAGCCCCTCCAACAGCCAAAATAGGTGAAAAGGGATAAGAAGTACAAACTGATTGTAACAAAATAGTCACAGGGTGTCAAGGACAGCATAGGGAATATAGTCAATCGTGTAATAACTATGTATGGTGGTAGGTGGGTACTTGAAATATTGGGGGACCACTTTGTGAAGTATGATTGTCCAACCACTGTGAGGTACATTTGAAACTAATATGAAATAATACTGAATGTAAACCGTAGTTTAAAAATACGCTACAAATAAAATGAAATAAAAACAGAAGCCCAGCTTTGTTTCCTCCTTTGGGATTAAGCAACACCACTGCAGTTTTTTAACAAACTCCCCAATGTTGTGTTAGCTGCCCCAGGTATTTCCAGTGAACTGGGCTTGTCACGACTCATCCCCGGCTGGCTCTCAGGGCCATTGTGTGATTATTTGAAGGATCATGGTTAAGACTTGGCAAGCTGGCCTGGGTGAGTCATCTGCTGAGATTAAATGCTCAGAAAGCACCCTCCAGTGGTTGTTAGAATGGGCGAGGCTCTGCGGCTTCTCAAATAGCAGTTACTATTTATGGTCTCCAGAGTCTTCCACCTTTATTTGTGGGATCTGCTGGTAAGCAGCAGGGGGACAAGGGCTCTCATATGAAGCACCCCAAAAGCTGCCTGAGTGTCTGGCTTTTTCCAGTTATAGACCCCCACCCTCTACTCCTACAGCCTCTCCTTTGTTTCCCCCACTCCAATTCAATGTGTAGAAGTAGAAGATTTTGAGGCTTTGCATATTCTTCATCTTCTTCTTCCTCTCCCTGCCCCCTCCCCTCTCTCTGTAATATAAGTCAACTTGAATTATTCAGTCCCTGGAGGATTGAGTGGTTGAAATCTCAACATGGGTATTTTAGGCCCTTGTCAATCAAATTCTACTAATATTAGCCTTGGCGGGTGTGGTTCTCTTGCCACAGATGCACTACCCACCTGTTCCTTCTGCCCTACCCAGATATCCCAAACCAGCACCCCGATATTTCCTACTCAGATTCCTCCCAGGTGGAGCGATTGTCTATATAAAATTCAGATTCCCCAGCCAGGCATTCAAACTCACTCCCTTGGACTTCTCCCCCAAGGTGACCCTAACTTACTTTTCCAATTATTTCTTTCCCATTTATTCCTTAATTGCTTTCTCAAGTTACTAGACATGTGGCAATTGCCAGAGCCCAAAGGACTGTCCCCTTAGAGGCACCTGCACTGTCTGCCACTGGCGCCTGGCCAGCAGTTCTGCTTTCCTGAGTGCCTTCCTGCCTTGCCTCCCACTCCACCGCTCTCTCCTGGTTTTCTTTTAAACACCAGCTCCACTGTTTACCCCTTTCTCTAGCTCCTTTTCCCTCTTGTTCTGCCCATGTAACTGGGATCTCATAATAATTATAATGATACCTGCTACCGTTGTTTGGGGTCCGCCCTGGTGCTGGGCATTGTAATCAGGGCTTTATTGGCACTAACTCATTTAATGCCCTTAACTCCCCTGGATGGTGGCTCCATTGTCATTTTCTGCTTACAGACTGAGGAGTTGAGGCACAGAGAGATCCAGTAACCTACCCAAAGTCACAAAACTAGCTGGTGGCAGAGCAGGTCTTAAACTCAGGTCTGACACCATGGCCAATAATGTTCATTACCAAGATGAAAACTGTCCTTACCTTCTTTTTAATCCCCTATCCTTTGGGAATCACAGTGGACCTTGGGGCTTTGCTCTCCTGCCTGAGTAGTCATTCTTCAAAGCCCAACCTTGTCCAAGTAAAACATGTCCAAACCTGTAAAGAATTCTTGTAAGGCAGTCAGTGAAGGACAAATATCATATGATCTCACCCATTACGGGACAATAATGAGCAAAACTAACAACAAGCAAAACAGAACCAAATATATGAATACGATGAATAGGCCTTCAGTGGTCAGGGGGAAAAGGGTTAGGGGGAGGGGGGAGGCAGAGGCAAGAAAGAGGAGCAGCTTAGATAAGAACCTAGTATAAAGGAAACATGGACATGGACAACAGGTGGGATTGACTTTGGGGGGAATGGGTGGGTGGGGAGGGGGACAGAGGGGAGCAAAAAGGATGTAATACAACAACAATAAAATTTAAAAAAAAAAGAAGAAATATTGCATATAGCAAAACCTTGGAAGCTAGAAGGTGCTTTTCAGATCATCTAGTGCCACTAATGGATAAAAGATTTGAGGTGGTACAAGGAAAATATTTATTTAATAGTTATATTTTCTTTGACTTTGATCTTTAAAATTTTAGAATTGTGGTAAAATACATATTAACATAAAATTAAAGAAAAAAAGAATTCTTGTAAGGCTTTATTTGGGGCAAATGGATGACATATTCGAGGGAGAAAGATCTAAAATGATTTGGAGAAGACCAGTTTTGCAGCTTCTTTTATTCATTTGAAATGAAGGCGGGAATGTGCCTGGAGGTGGGGAGAGCAAGGTGGGGATTGATTACAGGATGGTTAAGATTATGTGCTCCCTTGAGGGCGGTTCCTGCTTACTTCCAAAGTGTGTTAACCTAGATGCATAGGAACAATGGTCAGAGGATGCTTAAAAGAAACATAAACCTCTTGCTAAAATGTACCACCAGGGCATGACTACCCATCAAGACCTGCCCAGTTAGGAATTCATGATCAGATCACCTTGTGAGGTTATTTTTTTGTAGAACCTCTATTTTTGATCCACAACCTTCTGTCCTCACCTCTTTCTTCAGTTCTAAGTGCACCCCCTAGTTTATAGCACTTTGATGGCTGTCTCTTCCTTCATAAGCCCTTTGGGCCTTGAGGACCCATCACCTTCTCCAGGTCAGGTCCCAATATTCTGAATCACCTGTCAAGTGTCCCTCTCCACCTCATTGCCTAGGCTTAAGGCCTTACTTTCTCTTGGGACATCCAAACTTTAGACAACCTTCATATACACAAACACATACATCATCCCATTCAATGGCTCTAGAGACTTCCCTCTCCTCCAGTCTCACCTTGGTTTGGCTAGGTCAGGCAAGGCCACTAGTTTGCATTTCTGGGGTGGGATGGGGGTTTGAGGGGGATGGGCGATCATGTGTCTGCCACCCTATTTTAAACCATAATGGCAGCCTGTGACTCAGTGGTCAAATGACTAATGAAATCTTGCATAGCTCTGTAAATTCTTTCATTACCATTGTATGGTCAAAAAAACCCCTCCCATCTTTTTGGGAAAGAGGTTTATCCAGTCATCTGCATAACTAAGACACTAGTCACCAGCCATAGATATGCAAAGTGCCTCTCTTAGGAAATGTGGATTACTTCAGTGTCCCACCCGCATCCCCAATATGCAAAGAGTGAGGGATTTTGGTTTTCTCCCACTCTGTAACACAACAACAACAACAACAACAACAAAATGACATGTATTGGTGAGGAGGTGGAGAAATTGGAAGCCTTGTGCATTGTTGGTATAAATGGAAAATGCTACAGCTGCTATGGAAAATGGTATGGCAATTTCTCAAAATGTTACAAATAGAGTTACCATTTGATCCAGTAATAATTTCACATCTAGGTTCATATCCCTAAGAATCGAAAGCAAGGATTTGAAGAGATATTTGTATAACCACAATTACAGCAGCATTATTGACAAGAGTCAAAAGGTAGTGTTATGGGATGGCCTCTGGGCCTGGAGAGGGCCTGTCTTGGGCCCTCTGGTCGTATGTGGGTTCTTAATTTTGTGTAGGAAGGATTGAACAACATGAGTTTAGGTGACTTAGAGAGTATGTTTACTAAAGCTTGGGACAGGGGAAGGGAAATGTGCAGGTGTGCTTCTGGGAGGGAGAGTATAATTTGTAGTATTTGTCTTGATGCTTTCTATCTTTCTTTGGCCAACCTAGCAGAGGTTTCAGGAAAGGGTCTTAGTGGACCCTTAGCTCTTTAGGTATGCCCTTCAATATGTTGATTCATCAAAATGTGGGGTCAAGGGTTATTTTCTGGTTAGTTTCATTATTAAAGAATATCATCAAAAAATATCCTTGGCCCTGGTTGGTGGCACAGTGGATAAGGTGCCAGCCTGTGAACCCAAAGGCCTTTGGTTCGATTCCCAGCCAGGGCACATAACCAGGTTGCAAGCCAGGTCTAGAGCCAGATCCTTAGCTGGAGGCAGGTGAAAGGCAACGATATATTGATGTTTCTCTCCCTTCCTTCCTCCCTCCCTGCCCTTCTCTTTGAAAATAATGAATAAAATCTTAAAAACAACAACAACAAAAAGAATATTAAAATTAATGTCATTGAAGAAGGACCGGGGCTGAGGCTGTTCTGTTCCAGGATGGTCTGGAATATGTAAACCATTTGCTCTTAAGTGCCCTTGGTTAGGGAAGATGAAACCTTGTGATTCATTAGCTGTCTGTAAATGGCTCAAAAAAAAAATATTTTTTTACCTTGTTTACTTGTTTATGTCTCAGTTTCCCTTATTCCACTTGCCAAGGAACTTCCTTACCTTCTCACTATCCTGCCTCAGCAAATGCAACCAAATGTTTATTGTCTGGTGAGTGGATAAACAAAATGTGGTATATTCATACAATGGAATACTATTCACCCTTAGAAAACAAGGAAATTATGACACATGCTACACATAGGGAAACTTTAAAGATATTATGCTAAGTGAAATAAGCCAGTTGCCAAAGGACAAGTATTATATGATTCTGCTTATATAAGGTACCTAGAGTAGTCAAATTCATAAAGACATAAAGTACAATTATGGTCTCCAAAGGCTGAGGAGGGAAGAGTGGGGAGTTATTGTTTAATGAGAGCAGTTTCAGTTTTTTAAGATTAAAAGTGTTCTGTAGATGGACGGTGGGAATGGTCGCTCAACAATGTGAATGTCCTTAATGCCACTGAGCTGGTTAAAATGGTCAATCTTACATTACATATATATTGCTGCAAGGAGAAAAAAGAGAATATTATCTTGACAGTAGCTTGTATTGCAGTGGGGATGCTGGAGAAGAAAGACCACCCAGGGGGTGCTGAACACATTTCCAGGTAGTAAGAAGGGGCTAGGCCATACCTGTCATCAGTGATGGTGGTTACAGATGGTAGAGCAGGAAGACAAGGATTTGATCCAACTTCCGCCACTTCCTAGCCTTGGAAGCTTGGACAAGTCATTTAACATTTCTGCTCTTCATCTGTAAAATGAGCCATGCCAATAAATGCTCAGCTCAACACTAGGCACAAGCAAGGGCTTAGTGAGTGGTAGGTCTCAGCCCCTCAGCACATTCAAGTGTCAAGTTGCTCAAAGTACGGGCAGAGGACCAGCTGCAGCCATATCACCTGGGGGCTTTGGAAACGGATGTTCCTAAATCCTGCCCTCAACCTACTGTATGTATCACACTCTCCAGGGACGGAGGCCAAGGGTCTGTTTTAACAAGGCTTCCAGGTGATTCTTTTTCCATAGTTGAAGTTTGAGGAGAAAAAAAATAAGTAAAAAATAACCCAAAAAACTACAAGTCTAGGTTTATCAAGAGCTGCTTAAGTTAGACTGTTCTTCAGAGATCCAAACTTGACAGAGGGGAGGCCATGGCCCCTGGAGTAAAAGTGGACACAAGCACAGTTTTATTTTCACTCTCCTATCATGTGGTGGGTCATGTGGTGGGCAACTTCTGAGTGCAGAGAGAGGAGGCCCGACCAGCGAAGAGTGTACACGGGACCACCTCTGACAGCGGGCATCAGTGCACAAGCAGAGAGGGTGCCTGCAACTTGCCAAGCAGTCACATGACTCGATTGTCCCCACTGGAAGAAGACAGAGATAAAGTGTCCATTCCACCTTTATCTCAGAGAGATAGAGCAGCGATATGGTCTCCTTGCACGGCTGGGAAGGACAGAAATAACAACCCGACAACAATGAACACTGGTGCAGCCCTGGGAAAGTCGGCTCAGTGGGGTGATATAACCCAGATGCATGTTGCCTTTTGAAGGAGCACCCTGTCCTCAAGACCTCCCTCTTTCAGGAATCTATACCTGGTTGAACGAGAAGGCCTGATAGTAAAGACCTCGAGTTCACGCCTCCATGTCTCGAGAAAGAATCTGTTACAGCTGCTCTATCTCCAGTGACTGGACACGCTGAGAAAATGGGAAAGGGGTTACTTGGGAACAGGCACATGACTCCAGACTCAGCAAACCCTGTTCATTTAAAGCAAGGGGTACATAGCCCATCACTGACAGTTTGGGGCAGATCTATGGCTGCTGGAGGAGGGTCAAGTACCAGCTGTGACCATCAGGCCTGGGAGACTCCTGGAGCGACAGCTCAGTCCTCTAGCCTTGAGTCCACAAAATGCTGGGAGCAGGTCTGCCTGCCACTAGCTCCTGGCTAGGCTGTGATGGATTTAGCCATATATTCCAGGACATTTTCTTCTTTTTAGAGCCTCAAATGTGGTGTCAGAAGATCCTTTTTTAGAATCTAAACACCTGAATGATGAACTGGGCAGGCCTTTCTAGCTTCTTTTCCCTCCTTCCTTTGCACAATATCCCTTTGCCAGAGAGCTGGGAATATTGCTTTCATGTACCTACATGTGTCTGTACGTATGTGAGTGTGAACAGTCCTCCCTACCTCAGCCTAGGAACCAAGGGCTTGTGCTCATAAGCTGACAAGCTCTCTCTCAAGTGTTAGGGACTCTAGAAATCTCTAAAAACCATCCTAACTCAGGTAAGGCTTAAATTCCAACTTCCCTGGGGACCCTGACCAACATTACACAGTAAACATCATGACAATTGTTACACCATCGCCATCTCAACCTGCCTCCCTCGGCCTCCATGGCCCTACTCAACCATTGCCGCCTCCAGCACCACTGCCACTTCCAGCCCCACCGGCTCACCACTTCCAATACCTCTCCCCTGCTTCCACACTTGCCACCATCATTACAAATGCCACAATCATCACTGTCACCATCACCACTGTCAGCATCATCACCATCAGAACCATCACCACCATCACCACCATCACCACTGTCAGCATCATCACCATCACCACCATCACCACCATCACCACTGTCAGCATCATCACCATTACCACCATCACCCCATCACCACCATCACCACTGTCACCACCATCACCACCATCGCCACCACCAGCAGCAACTGCCCCCCACCCCGCCATTGCCACCACCAGCATTACCATGACCACCATGCAATCAACAAACAATTATTGGGCATCTACTTTGTGTCAAACACTGTTGTGGGTGCTTGGGATATGGAACAAAATAGACAATGCCCCTATAAAGCTTCCATTTCAGGGGATGGATATGCTGGGAACCCAACAAACCATAAACATAATAAATAATTAAATTATCTAATATGTTGGATTTGATAAATGCATGGCAAGGGGATTTGGGAGGAGGAGGTGAGTGGGCAGGCTGCATTTTCATATGGATGATTCCAGGCAACATCTGTGTTAAGACATGGAGGTAGGGTAATCAACTGTTCTAAATCATATAAATCATACCATTTACTGAGGACTTACTATGTGTTTTGTGTATACCCACAATTTTATACACAGGCCTCTGAAAAAGGCTGAAATGGTAAGGACTAAATTCCTCGAACAGTATTTTAACTGACTCCAGATCCCTGAAATACAGGAAAGCCTTGCTCGTTGCTTTTGCAATGCTGCCCCCTTGTGCTGAATAAAAGTAGTACAGGGTCAACATATTCCCAAGTGGTCCAGAATTCAGGAGCCCAGACGCTCACCTTTGGGGGGAATTCCCTACCTACCCGCAGACATCAACACAGTAAATGTTCTAAGATATATACAAATATATTAATTGAAGCCCTGGCCAGTATCAAATTGGATAAGGTGCCAGCCTGCAAACCCAAAGGTCGCTGGTTCGATTCCCAGCCAGGGCACATAACCAGGTTGTTGCAAGCCAGGTCTCCAGCCAGATCTGTAGCTGGAGGCAGGTGAAAGGCAACCATACATTGATGTCTCTCTCCCACGCTGCCTCTCTCCTTTCCCCTCTCTCTAAAAATAATAAAATCTTTAAAAATATATTGATTGAAATCTCCAAATCTATCATGGCTAAGACCAGTCTAAAAAATCTCACAATTTGCAAACATATAGATAAAATGATATTTTATTAATTATATTAATTATTGTATATTAATAATTTTATATAATACAGTTTTCTATAAATACAATTTACACCTTGGGTGCAAGGACAATAATTACCATTCTGATCACATTGAAGAGAAAACCCAGAGAGGATTGCGCTGTAAATGAGAATGGAAGGAATTGCCACTTATTGAGCATTTACTGTGTATTAGGCAGTCAGTGCCTTACATTAATTCCCTATAGCTTTGTAGATGCACATTGAACTAAGGGTTATCTGGTCTCAAACCTAAAATTCTGAGGAAATCAATGTGATGGTTTTTTTCTTAACCAGAAATAAAGTATGCATTTAAGCCAAGAATAAACTTTCTACTCAACATTGAGTAAAAAGAAATAGCTGGGCACACCTTTAACTTCATAAAATGCTTGCATCTCAACCCAGACCTGAGCATCAGGATTCATGGACAACATTGGAAGCAGCCTTGTTCAAGTTAAGGAGGAGACAGGTTGTCCATTAGCATCATATGAAACATTCTCCTGGAGTTCAATGTAGTTAGGTAAGAGTATGATTTTGAAATTTAAACATTAGAAAATAGAAGGTAAAATCATCAATATTTTAGAGATGGTATACAATTGTATAACTAGAAAACCCAAGAAAATAAAGTGAAAATATTATTTGTAGAGAGACAGTGAGGTGGCAGGTACAAAGTTAACATACAGAACAAAATAGCCTCCAAAGAGTAACTAGTCAGAAGATACAGTAGAAAAAGATGCCCCACTTACCACATCGATAAAAATGAAGAATGATAGAGGCTTACATATAATGTGAAAAAACTATCTGAACAAGTCTTCAAAATGCTTCTTAGAGGTACAAAGAAGATATAAACAAATGAAAATGCAGACCATGTTCCTAGGTAGAAAACTTGACACGTTAATTTAATAAATTTAGAGTAACTGCAATAAGGAACTTTGGGGGTAGGGGGTGAAAGTAATTGATTTTAGAGTTCATGTGAAAAAAAAAAGTAAGAATAGCTAGCAAACTACTGCTAAAAATAATGAAAGAAAGAATACTTTTACTAAATAGGAAAATAGGTTTCCAGCCAAGATGAAGGTGTAGGTAGACACTCTGCGCCTCCCTCCACAACTAAGAAGGAATACAACTACTTCAAAACTGGAAACAGCCAGAAGTTCCAGAAAATCAAGCTGCATGAAAGTCCAACAAAGATATAACGAAGAAATACTCATCTAGACAGGTAGCAAGGGGAGGAGCCAGGACAGAGAGGATGTGGTTTGGAGGCACAACAGTGGGACAGGGGCTGTGGCCAGTCAACGGAAAGCAAAGTCACACATTTAAAAAAAGTATTCAGGGACACCTGGGGAGTGCTCCCAGACCTAGACCAGACCATGCAGCTCACAGTTCTAGTGACAGGGAAAATAAAGCCATATTGCTTCTGAGTGTAAAAAGCAGTGGGTGCTGGGGTGGTGGAAGAAACTGCTGGTCTCTCAGGAGAGTTTGCTTGTTTAGCAGCCCCCATGGTCCTGGAATGTCTTGCAGATCCACCTACTCTGGGAACCACAGCCAGGGTAACAGCTAGAGAGGCACCAGTTCTATATGGGAAGTGGGAGAAGTGCCTGGAAAAGGAGCAAGTGCTGAGCACCTAGCATTGTTCCCTCTCAGGCCCCTCCCCACATACAGTGCCACAATGTGGTGAAATGGGTTGCCCCACAATAATGAATACCTAAGGCTCTGTCCCTTACAATGTAACAGGTGCCAAAGCTCTACCTAAGACAGAAAGGCAAACACAGGAGCCTGTCAAGTTGAGGAGACAGAGAAGTATGACCCAACACAGGGAACAGATCAAGTGAGAGAACTAAGCAATGAGGAGATAGCCAACCTAACAGATGTAGAGTTCAATACACTGGTGGTAAAGATGCTCACAGACTTGACAGATATGCTTGAGTATGGCAAATGCAAAGGGGAAGAAGTGAAGGCTATGCTAAGTGAAATGAAAGGAAAGGCACACAAAACCAATGGTGAAGGGAAGAAAACCAGGGTTCAAATAAATGATTTGGAACATAAAGAAGAAATAAACAGTTAATCAGTAAAGAATGAGGAAACAATAATTGAAAGAAACAAGGAGAGGCTTAGGAACCTCTGGGACAACTTTAAATATGCCAACATCTGAATCATAGGGATGCCAGAAAGAGAAGAGGAAGATCAAGAAATTGAAAACTTATGTAAAAAAAAATAATAATGAAGGAAAACCTCTCTAATTTGGCAAAGGAAGTAGACATACAAGTCCTGGAAGTACAGAGAGTCCCAAACAAGCTAGACCAAAGAGGACTACACTAAGACACATCATAATTGAAATGCCAAAGATTAAAGATAAAGACAGAATCTTCAAAGCAGTAAGAAAAAAAAAATGAGAATTAGCTACAAAGGGGTTCCTATAAGACTCTCAGCTGATTTCTCAAAAGAAACTTTGCAGGAAAGAAGGGACTGGCAAGAAGTATTCAAAGTGATGAAAAGCAAAGACTTTCAGCCAATATTACTCTATCCAATCCAGCAAAGCTATCATTCAGAATGGAAGGGCAGATAAAGTGCTTCCCAGACAAGGTAAAGCTAGAGGAGTTCAACACCACGAAGCCATTATATGAAATGTTAAAGGGACTTAAGAAAAAGATCAAACTATGAATATTAAAATGACAACAAACTCACAACTATCAACAACAGAACCTAAACAAATAAAAATAAAAACAAACTAAGCAAACATCAAAAATAGGATCAGAATCATAGGTATGGGGATCATTTAGAGGGTTATCAGCTGGGAGGGGCAAGGGAGAGAAATGGACAAATGGGGCAGGGATTAGGAAACCTAATTGGTGGGTACAAGATAGACAGGGGGAAGTTAATTATAATATAGGAAAGGGTAAAGCCAGGAAACTTATGTACATGCAGGGCCCATGAACATGAACTAAGAGGGGTGGCATTGCTGGAGAGAAAGGAGGTCCTGGGCAGAGGAGAGCAAAGAGAAAAGAAATTGGGACAACTGTAGCAGCATAGTCAATAAAATATACTTAAAAAATAAATAGGCCCTGGCTGGTGGCACAGTGGATAAGGTGCTGGCCTATGAACCCAAAGGTCACTGGTTCGATTCCCAGCCAGGGCACATAACCAGGTTGCAAGTCAGGTCTCCAGCCAGGTCCGTGGCTGGAGGCAGGTGAAAGGCAACCATACATTGATGTCTCTCTTCCTCTCTGTCGTTCTCCCTTCCCCTCTCTTTAAAAATAATAAATAAAGTATTTAAAAAATAGGATAATGTACGACAGAATTATAATTATATAAGCAGGTTAGTCAAATCAATGGCATTTGAAAAATAAATTTGAAAAATAAATTCAATGTAATAAACCCATTCATATGGAACTTGACCATATAATCAAGATGAGGTTTCAAAGGAAAAAGTGAGTTATTCAAATAAAGGCATTTGGGAATTAGGAGTCCACCTGACAAAGAGTGAGTTGGAGCTATACATCCCCTCTTACACCAGAATAAATTCTAGGTGGATCAGATTTAAATCTAAAAAGGGAAACTCATGAAAGTATTAGAAGCAACAGTGAGCTCTTTTATGGCCTCAGTCCATTTGGGCCCTTAAAACAAAATACCAGAGATTACTAGGTGGCTTATGAACAACAAAAGTTTATTCTCATACTTTTAGAGGCTGGCAGTTTGGGGTCTGGTGAGGCTGCCTTTATTGTGTCTTCTTTTATCAGAAGCAGCTTGGGAACTTTTTTAATTTTTTTAAAGATTTTATTTCATTATTTTTTAGAAAGAGGGAAAGGGAGAGAGGCAGAGAGGGAGAGAGACATCAGTGTATGGTTGCGTTTCACCTGCCTTCAGCCACATACCTGACTGGAGACCTGGTTTGCAACGTGGTTATGTGCCCTGGCTGGGGAATCGAACCTGCGACCTTTGTGTTCGCAGGCTGGCGCCTTAACCACTGTGCTACCAGAAAGGGCAGCTTGGGAACTTTTGATGTCTTTTGGTTTGTTTTTAAAGACATATTTTGATAGCTTCATTTTATTCTATTCAAAATAAACTGTTGATTGCTGAGCTAAGGTATTTTTTTCTTTATAACTTTATTTTAATTTTTTACTTGTTGAATTAACTTTTTTTTTTAAATTTTATTGTTGTTGTATTACATCCATCCCTTTTTTGCTCCCCTCTGTCCCCCTCCCCACCCACCCTTTCCCCCCAAAGTCAATCTCACCTGTTGTCCATGTCCATGTGTATTAACTTTTTAAAAATTATTTTTCATTTTTTCAATTACAGTTGACATTCAATATTATATTAATTTCAGATGTACCGTATAGTGGTTAGACATTTATGTAACTTACAAAGTGATTTCCTGGGAAGTCTAGTATCGTAGGGTCTCTTTAATGAGGGCACTGGTGTGGCTCAGTGGATTGAGAACCAGCCTGTGAACCAAAAGGTCCCTGGTTCTATTCCCTGTCAGGTCACCTGCCTGGGTTGTGGGCAAGGTCCCCTGTTGCGGGTATTTGAGGGACAACAGATCCGTGTGTCTCTCACACATTCATGTTTCTCTCCCTCCTTTCCCCTCTCTCTAAAAATAAATAAAATCTTAAAAGAAAAAATAAGGGCACTTATCCCATTCACAGGACTCCACCCACATGACCCACTCGCCGCTCAAAGCCCCCAACTCCTAATATATTACATTGATATTTAGGGTTTCAACATGTGAATTTGGGGTCGGGGGACACAAACATTCAGTCCATTGTAGAACCCAAAGTGTCAAAGGTCTTTCAAGGTATGGCACAAAATCTGGAAGCTGTAAAAAATGACCAACAAATTTCAGTCACAGAGATAGGTGAGAAACAAAAGAGAGAACTAAACAGGTGGGCAAAGCATGGAACAGAACACAGTTAACACAGTCTGCGGGAGCACAGTTTCCCATTGCACACAGCCAGAATGGAATGAGATTCACCTGAAATGTGAATAATAATTGGTAGACGGAAACCAAGTGCTAACATGCAATAGAGGCTGTTATCTAAAGTTTTTTGTTTTTTGGTTTGTTTGTCACCAACAAAACCATCCTTCTAATTGGCAAATGCCATTAGGTGTTTGGTGAGCAATGTCTTGTGTTCCATCTCCTATAGTAAAGGAAAACAGCCAAAGAAGAGAAATGAACTAAATTGTTATTAAAAACCCAGATGAGGCCAAGGCCGTGGATCAGAGCACACAGAGGGTATTAAGACAGAATGTTTACACGGAACAGGAGATTACAAAGAACAGAAGGACCGAGCAGACCACTTAGATCAACACAGTTGCATTAAGAACTGCCATAAAATAGATTATAATGCTGCTAACTCTCCAACTTCTTAGGGAAATAAGCTGAAAGTGAACAGCAGGGGAGTGTCAGGAACCAGGCGAGAGAGCTAGAGCTGGGCAATCAAACACCTTCCCTGAGCCTCCCCAACCTGGAGCGGGACCAGCGGGGCTTTTCCTTGTCAGGCTGACCCTGAGAAGAGGGTAACTGGCCACCACCTTGGTCTAGTCTTGTTGAGAAAGCCAGTGTGAGAAATGGCAAGAATCACATGCACAAGCAAAGATGAAGTAGCCAGGCGAATGGTGTTTGGATTCCTGCTCTTCTTGGAGTTTGTTACACCAGGGAACTGACCTTCCTTCTTGACCTAATCTTCTGCAAATAAGTACTTCACTTGGGCCCAAGGAATTGACTTGTCCATAGCATTTTGTATTAGGCTTGAGGCTTGAGATCACCCATTTAAGATGTGACACCTGTCACATCTTTTTCTCCTATGACATGGAACACCTGGTTGCTTATAAGGAAAGAGAACCGTACACACTATTGAGACAAATAATGGTTGGTGTTTACTCTAAATAACAATGCTTTTCATGATGTGATGAAAGGCAGCCATCATGATAATGATTTGTATGAATAAGATGAAGAGAATGTGTGTTTTGAGAGAAGCCAGAACTAAAATTTTAGTCAAGAATGATATGGTAGTGGGGAGGAAGCTAAATTAAAAGAGAATTTAGGAACTGAAAATTATGTATTTTGCTCAAGAAGATGATACAGATATGGCTTTGATTTTTGTGAGAAATATGTGAAAATGAGAAGTAAATTACAAATATAAAGATAACTACTAAGTGAATGAAAATAAAATATTTGCTCTCCAAATAGATACAGAGAATAAAAGGAAATAAAGAAAGTACATGTGACCTAACAGAAGCCAGAGGAGGAAAAAAATAGCAATGAGGAAGCAGGTAAGTATAAAACACAAAAATGGTAGAAATAAGTCCATTATGATGGTAATCATAATAAAAACAAAGAGGCGACAGTTAACTAACAGTCATCCAATTTATATACACGGAGATTTTCAGATTAAAACAAAAGCAACAACTACATGAACAAAGTTCAGCTCTATGCTGTGTATGAGCAACACACAAAAATCAAAGAGCACTAAAAGGGTAAAATGAAAGGGAAAAGGACCAGGCAATTACTAACAATAACAAAAAAGATGGTGCACATGAACTAATGTCAGGGAAAATAGTATTTTAGGAAGAAAATAGTAAAAAAGACAAAGGGATGGTGCATATTGATCAGAGAAACAGTCCACCGAGAAGAAACAGTACAGGAACCTGTGTGCTCTTAGAAATATAGTCTTAAGGTATGAAAAGTGATATATAAATTACACAGTTACAAAGAGAAACGGACACAGAATCAGAAACAGAGACTTTAGGTCTCATCTCTCAGAATAGATTAGGAAGAGAGATGAAATAGTTTAGAAGAAGAGCTTAAATAGATTAAAAGGAAAAGAAATTGGAAGATCAATGAATGAATGAATAAAATCCGGGGAAGACTATTCATACATTTGCACTAAAGGGTGGCGATGGAGGGATGGGTGAGAGGGAGACAGAACTTGATTCTGTAGAGAGCACACAGTTCTTTTTTAGTCCACATTGAATCTTTCCCCAAAGTGACCATATATTAGGCTACAGAAGACATTTTTAACAGTTTCTGCTCACAATGAAAGAAAATTAAAAAAACACTTCAGGGGGAAAGCAGAACACATCGTAGAAAAATTTGAAATGTCCCAGGTTCAATCCCAGTTAGGACACATGCCTGGATTGCAAGCCAGGTCCCCAGTTGGGGGGCGCACGAGAGGCAACCACACATTGATGTTTCTCTCCCTTTCTTTCTCCCTTCTCCTCTCTCTAAAAATAATAAAATCTTTAAAAAAAGAAAATTTGAATGTATTTAGAATTAAGCAGTAACACCCATTTTACTTTTGTGAGATGAAACTGTAAATTGGTCCATAGAGACAAATTTTTTATTCTAAAATAAACTTGTTAGAAAACAATAAATAACGAAAACCAAACAAGATTCTTTTTTTTTAGCAATTTTAACCAAATCCAAGGTGATTCATGTGCGAGAAAGGAAAGTGCCCTGAATATGTAAACTATCTTTAAAATAATAGTTGAAACATTTGATGTGTGTATTTATGGTGTGCAAAGTGTACAACACACACATGAGTGTAAAATAAAATACACATACATCACATTTACATGTGTACCATAACAAACCTGCTTTTGTAAAAAAAAAAAAAAATGTTGTATTTTAAATATTCACAGCTGCTTAGGATTCTTGCTCCTGAACCTGAAGCCTATGTTAATGCAGCTCGTGGTTGTCTGTGGCATAAATAATAAGTAAACTTTGGATATTCCATGTTCATGTATGGTTTACAATGCCTGGACTGGTCAAATGCGAAGATGAGTTGGATATATGGAAAAAAAAAAAGAAATAATATTCAACCTGGCAAACCTTTATCAAAGGAGCATCTGGTTAACTGCAGTGGAGTATCAGTTTCCCCTGCTCATTTCCAAGTTTCTTCTGCATTTCCTAAGGGTACAAGTAACTGGCTGTCATATTCAATTCACATCCATAGCACTTTGAATTTACTAAAATGCTTCTTTTTAATGGTCCTCATTTTATGCCAATGTCTATATGGTAAACTTCAATTTGTGTCACAGCTGGGTTCAGGAGAAGCGGCATAAAAACTGAATTTATATCAATTTAATGCCATTACCCCATTATAATTTTAGAGGCTTTGCTTTCATCTTTTGAAGCCTTTCAGTGAAAGGTGGAAATAGCCAATAATACTTGAACGACAAAAATCTCTTTAAACAGCTAATAGTCCATCAGAAGCTTTTCAATTGCTTTCAAGTTCGTTTTTGAATGGAATCCTTTCCTAATATCTATATTTATAACTCAACATTCACCAAGCCACATTCATTAAACCCTTTGCCGTACAAATAATTATACTAATTATGGTCACAAAAGCCTGTTATCAAACAGGCTCTTTCCTGTCAGCCATAATGAAGTGTAAGTGAGTGCGATGGGGTGTGCCAACCTCACTGTGTGCTCCTGCATGCCCAGGAGATGAGCAGAAAAATAGGCAGCTCCCCCTTTTTGTGGATATTTATTCTTTTCAGTTTATGTTTGTGAGTTTGAAGAAATCTTTCCTGTCAAGCTCCCCCCACCCCCGCCCTTTTATTTTTTTCTTTCTTTCCCTTTTTTCCAGTAATGGTTTACATTCTGAAAGCCCTGGGGAAGTAATGGACCGTTGTAACAGAAGTTCTAGCCAAAGTGGAAAGAGTGTGGATCAGGGATTCCTGCACTGGGGTCGGGGGGGTTGAGGGATGGATTAGCTGACCTAAACCTGTTTGAGTGCAGGTAAGGGATGGATGCTAGACGCGAAGGGGTGGTGAGGAGTGCCCTGTGCAGGGTTTAGAGTGGAGCCATAGTACCCTGCAGACACCTCAAGTAACTACAATAATAGAATTAATAATAACACACTTGAGTGCCTACCAGTTGCCTAAGTGCTTTACATGTTTTCCTGCGGTGGGCCCCAAGCACTCCTGAGAGGAAGATTCACAGGGGAAGTAATGTGAAGCAAGCCTAGAGAAGCCTGCAGGCAAGGGAGGAAACTGGAGCGAGCGAGAAAGGAGGCCGACAGGAGTGAAGAATCAAGCTGGCAGTTTGTCCTCCTATTCCCCAGCTTTCTGTTGTTACTTAAGATCTGCCTCTGGGAACTATGAAAGTTAATACTATGTGTCCACAGGGTGCCTAGGCATTTGGGTAAACATTCTGGTGGTTCTGTGAGGGTGTTTTTGGGTGAGCTTAGCATTTGAAACGATAGACTGAGTGAAGCTAGATTGCCTTCTTAATATGGGTGGGCCTTGCAGGATCAGCTGAAGGCCTGAATAGAACAAAGGCTGACTTTCCTTAGAGTAAGAGGGAAACCCTCTTGGCCTGATTGCCTGTGTGCTGGAACATTGATTATTTCCCCCCCTGCCTTTGGGTTGATAACATCAGTTCTCCTAGGTCCCAGGCCTCAGGACTGTACTGGAACTATGCCATTAACTCGCCTTGCTGGCTACAGATCTTGGGATTCGTCATTCTCTATAACCACACGATTTAATTTCTTATTATCTCTTTATCTACCTATCTACCCATCCATCCACCCGATTGGTTCTGTTTCTCTGGAAGGCCCTGACTAATACAGAGACAAATAGATTCTCTGATTCTCCTGCACTTTCAGGCTGCTGCATGCGGGCTGGGTAGATTCATGCAGATTGAACCAGCTCCGCAGCCGTGAGAAGCCGGCGCTGGCTGCGGGGCGTGAAGGCACACCAGGGAGGGAGTGCAGAAAACAAGAGGACACCAAGAAACTATGCGGAGCACATACCTGCTGCACATATCAGAACTCATTTACCTTACACCAAACTTATGACACGGGTACTACAATTATCCCCATTCCGCAGATGAGGAAGCTGAGGTACAAAGAGTAATCAGCTACCCCAGCTCAGTAAACATCAGAGCCTAAGCAAGGGACACTGACTCAGTCTTGGCGTCAGCGCTGGCATTCAGATCAGGCAATTTGACCGAGAATGACGACGTGAAATTCCCTGTTAAGCTACAGGTCAAGGGAGGAATAACCGGTCATAGCACCCCAGAAAGGCTTGCTAATTCAAGAGTGGAACGGGGTAGAACAAACGAGAAGGGAGGGGGAAATGAGAGAGGAGGAGGCGTGTGAAACCCTCTGTCACGCTGACCCGGGCGTTCTCGAGCGTGAGCTGCAGAGTTATCGCAGCAGCGGATGGTCTCTGCGGATCGGGTCGTCTTTCTCCTGACCCTGAAACTTCCGCCGAGGATGCTGCCAAGTGAGCGGAGTGCCCAGCGTGGCCGCGAGAGGGCGCGCCAGCCTCGGGCACAGACGACATCGCACTATCGGAGGGAAGCTTGGGAAACCCAACGGTCCCCTCCAGGTCCGCGCAAGGGGCGCCCAGGGAGGCGTTTCCTTAGAGCCGGCCAGCCCAGCCTCAAGTTAGACCCCCCTACCCCAGGAACTGCTCAGCCGCCACCTCTTTCATGGGTCAACCATTGCCCTCTCCGGTATCTCGCGGCAAAGCCTGGGAGCCAGTGCAAGGAATCGGCCTTGTCAGCGGCCGGAGATGTAAACTTGGGCAAATAAGATCTGAAGGCGGTCTCCTCACTGTGAAACCTCGGCCGTGCTTCTGTTCGCTTTGGGTTGAAGGCGACTTTTTTAAAGGCGGGGAAAATGATGAAATAGACATTAAAGTCAAGTTCAGAGGTTCATCCTTTTCACACACCAGGTGGTTCCCTCTGCTCGGAACACTGACCCCCAACTATTTAATGCAAGCCCCTCGGGGGCCACCTGTGAAGTCTGCGCAATCTGATCCCCGCGCCGGCCCATTGGGCTGTCATCCTTCAGCGAGACACCTGTCAGGGGCGGTCCTTTCCGTTACCCAGATCCAGTCCCCTTGCCGAGGGGGCCCCCTCAAATGCCCCTCTGCCTTCGCAGCTAACCAAGGCCTCAAGTTCACCATTTCTGGGTAAGGATGGTTCTTCCTCCCCCCATTTGGAAATGCAGGTTGGAGGCTACCTGGAGCACGAAAGGAGGTCACTCAGCTGGAATTCCTTAGAGCCTTTTTGATCTCGGCTTTTTTTAAAAATTTTTTTAAAAAAGATTTTATTTATTCTTTTGAGAGAGAGGGGAAGAGAGAGAGAGAGGCAGAGAGGGAGAGAGACATCGATGTGTGGGGGAGAAGTGGTGCAAAGCCAGTAACAAATGTATGCACACCTGTCTCTGCCATTCCTAATAAAATGCTCTGCCCCAGCCAGTCACTTTAAGGACCTCAGTTTTTTTTACTACAGAAATGGGGCAATTCTGATGAACAAAGCATTTATCCCCAAAATAATTGAGTTGCTTACTATAAAAATTTAAAAATTTACACATCAAATCTATAGTAAACTTTAGGAAATATGTGGTCATCTCAATAGAGTAGATTCTGAACACAACCCATTGCAATTTCAGTATCACTACCAAGGGGAAACTCAAGATAAATCAGGAGCAGAATAGTACTCTACAAGATTATAAAAACATATTAACAGTTAATGCCATTTTTTACATTTAAACAATAAAGGCAACTAAAATAGGCAAAACCAGAGTGCAGAGTCTTTTTGATTTTGGTGATCTGAGTAATAAGTAACTTATGTAAAAAGTAACAAATAATACATTAGAAATAAGATTTTAAAACAATATCATTATTGAAGATGTGATTTGATATTAGAAACTAAAAAAAATGTACTGCAAATGCTAAGTTAAAAATGAAATAACATGGACAACAGGTGGGATTGACTTTGGGGGGAATGGGTGGGTGGGGAGGGGGACAGAGGGGAGCAAAAAGGGGATGGGTGTAATACAACAACAATAAAATTTAAAAAATGAAATAGTAAATAAAGTGCTTGGATACAAAAGAAATATACTACAAAAAATGTTTTCTACATGCCCCTAATTACAAACTGAGAAGTCAAAATGGAAAATTTCTGGTTCCAAAATAACAAGATATGAAACACCTAAGAATAAAAGTTAACCAAAAATGTGTGATAGCACCAGGAGGGAAAGAAAAAGTTTCACTAAGAAGCTTAAAGAGAAACTTTGGTAAGTAAAACACGAAGTCATGGTCCTGGATTGCAAACCTGAATAATACAACAATATAGGTTATTTTCTAAATCACTTGTAACTTTAAAATAGTTCTAATGAAAAAAAAAAAAACTCATTGGGGCTTCTGTGGACAATTAATGAAAAGATTCTCAAGCTCTGTGTTATGTGAAAGAACAAACAAGGAAGAACGTTAAAAAAAAAAGAGGGTAAACTTGTTCTATAAGATTAAAACATATTACAAAGCTATAGTGAATAGGACAGTATGAATCTAGATTAAGACTGATGGACTAGTGGTAACAAAAATAGAACTCCAGAAATAAAGTTAACGTTCATTAGGTTGACTTGTGAAAGCGATGATCTTCAGTAAACTTTGGGTTATAAAAACATTGGTTTCACAGAGTTCAATCTAATATACAGTGCAAGGATTATCTCATTGAATTCATAACAGGTGCTGTTAATATCTTCATTTTATAGGAAAGAAAGCTGAAACACAGAAAGGTGAAGTGACTTTCCAGTATTTACATAGCCAGTGGGTTGTGGAGCAGGATTAAACCCAGGCAACCTGACTCCACAACCTATACTTTTCAGCACAATGCTGGACCGAATAGTAAGTGATACAAATTGGTAAGAAGAAATGACTTGTTTTAAAATGTTGGTGGGAACATTCACTATGTATTAAAACAATCAAGATAGATCCTTACCAGGTCATAAAAATAGATGATAACTAGATTTAAAGTAAAATGTAAAACTCAAGTAATAAAACATTAGGAAAAACTAGAGATGAATAATAAATTGAGCTCAAATGAAAAAGTCCTTTCTTAGCATAAAAATGAAATAATTACAAAGGAAAGGAATGACAGTTAAAATCACTGCATCAAAAACCTTCAAAACAAAAATTTAAAAGCAATGGATAAACTAGAATGACAAAATATTAAAATGGAAGTTTCAAGTGAGGTCCCCAAATAATAGGAACTATTTAACCAAGTGGTACATGGTGCCATCAGAATTTGCCAAAGGGCTGTGGGGAAAAGGTATCTGCAGCAGACTTGACAGACAGTTAATATTCTTAATATGGTAAGAATAAAACACTAACAATCTAATATAAATAGTGGCAAATATGCAAATCATGGATGAAAAACACACATGGCCAATAAACATATTTAAAAAGCTCATTCACATTACCAATCATAGAAACATAAATAAAAATGAAGATAATTTTTGTCTATAACATTGACAAAACTTTTTAAAATTAATTATTTATTTTAAAAAAGATTTTATTCATTATTTTCAGAGAGAAGGGCATGGAGGGAGGAAGAAAGGGAGAGAAGCATCAATGTGTGGTTGTCTTTCACCTTCCTCCAGCTAAGGACCTGGCTGGAGACCTGGTTTGCAACCTGGTTATATGCCCTGGCTGGGAATTGAACCAGTGACCTTTGGGTTCACAGGCCCATGCCAAGACAAAACTTCTTAAAATAATCAATTTTGTTGCTTGTAGGGGAGCAGTGAGAGGTATCTCACTGACTTCAGTGAGTGTGGAATTGGTATAACCTTTCCAATCAGCAAATGGGTAACATGTAACAAGAGTCTGAAAATGTTCATACTCTTTGTTTGATCCATTAATTTCACTTCCAGGAATTTATTTTTAGATGATAATCAGAATTTTGCACAAAGACATGTGTATGGTGAGGCTCATCATAGCACTTTTCTCTAAAGAAAAACTGGAAAGTATTCGTGTCCAATGATATTATTAAATATGTTTTATTGCATTATTATTATTTTTTAATTTGAAGATCTAATTGGTTTTATTAAGCAATTCATGAATCAACAGCATTCTATCTAGCAACTGGAAGGACACTCCTATTACTGCATTCTTATGTGAAACATATACGGTCATTACAAATGGTTTTAAGTAGAAGTTAATACAATATAGCATCAAAGAGAAGAAAGCCATATATTGACCTGCATGTCTTAGGTCCTATTGATTGCAATATATTATATATGAATATATTATCTCAGAAAATTCATCTATTCTCCCTTTATTATTGATCTCTCTTTATGCATGGAAAAAGGCTAGAAAACCCCTATTTATTTTTGCATATGGAAAAAGGAGCACGTAGACAAATGTGGAAGGTTATAGAACAGGTTGTTCTCTAAATGCATCACTTTGGACGGGGCTGTAATGTGAGTGGAGTGGGGAGGGGCAGGAAAGAAGAGGGAGAAAAAAAACGAAGAAAAATACTACTAAATTCTAAAAAAACATAATAAACTGTGGTTCCATTATTCTGCCTGGGGTGGGGTGGTATGGGATGTGCTGTATCCAGCTCTCTATTCTAGTCCCTTTTCTGAGGGGCCCAAGGGGCAGTGGGAATGGGGAGACATTAGAGGGTTTTAGGAGTCTTGCTTGGACCATGCACCAGTCGTCTGGTGAAGCTTATGGAGCCTTTTCAGAATTTTATCTTTAAAAAGTAAAATATTTAGGATTGTAAAGGAAATAAACCAATCACACTGAAATAGTTATCAAAATACTTTTACAACATCTAAATGATGACATAGTAATACATGTGCATTCTTATTCACGTATTAAACAACCAGAGCTGGTGGCCAGGGTGTCTATGATTTTGAAGAGCTGTCTGCATGTAAATGACATTTTGAGGTAGTTGTCTCAGCTGTCGTATGGCTGATAACTACCTGTGATTTCTCTTGGTGACAAAGTCATGGATTCTGCTCTCACTCTTGGGGCTTACTGAAAACATACAAAGTGAAAGAAATGCTCAATTTCAGTTGGATAGCAGTAAAAATAAAAGAGTGTCACTTTTTTGCCCAAGATTATAGATCCCCTGAATTCCACCCATGGACCCCAAATTCAACACCTTTACCTATTGTGAACCCGGGATCTCAGTTTCTGCAGGCCACCAGAAGCCTACCTTTGTTTTTGAATCCACAGGAAATGGTCCATGACTCTAAGAACAAGGCCTACTGTGATCCATGCCTTCCTCATCCACCAGAAAGAACAGGAGCACCAGAACATTGGAAGTTCTCATACAGTGCTGGATGTATGCATTTGTCCTAAATTCCAGCCCTTTATTGCTGTCCCCACATTCACAGTCAGATATTCCCTCAGGGCATCTCAGGTGCCACCAAGGCCCACACTATTGGGATGGCCCGTCACTCCTCCCATTCCCAGGCCCTCGTGACTTGGGAGCCAGAAGTCTCCTCCCCCACAGAGCCCATTGCCAACCCTCTGGGTTTTCCTCACTGTCCTTTTTTGTGTTTCCACTTCTCAGAGGCCTGTTTTTCTCATGGGCCTTTTAACATGTGCCTGCTTTTTACTAAAGGACGATGAGATCTACCTATAATTTTATTTTCCGCCATCACCTTCTGTGACTCAGTGATGAATAATCCTTTCAAAGGGACCACAGTGATTCTCTGCCACCTCTCTCACGAGACATAAAACATGTTTATCTGCTCTTCGGGCCACCTGCCGTATCTCTTACATCTCTGCTGTGGTGAATGCCTTGAATTCGGTCTGGTCTGAAATTAGTTTTGCTATCCTTGCTTTTTTTGTGTTTTCCTGATAAGTCTGGGCTCTTTTATTTTCACATTTATTTTTAACAATTTTGTTTTAGGGTTGTCTCTTGAAAGCAGCATATAATTAGAGTTTCTGTTTCCACCCAATAATTTGAGAGTACTCCTTTAAAGACCTTTTTATTTCTTGTGACATAAATCCAAGTTCCCGAATGAAAAGACAGATAAGCAAAATGAGGAAAATGAACATCACTCAGTTTTCACTATTCAGAAGTAACTAATGTTTCCTGGACCTGGTTTGCATCTTCCTCTTTGATTTTGTTAACTCCCCTGTGACTTTCTGATATATTTCTGAATTACATACCTTCGTTTTACTGCTTTCGTTGGAGAGGCCTCCTACTCAGGATCTCTTGGCTCTGAGGTGGGGTGAGAAGAGCTTTGGAAAGCTGGGGAAGGGCAGCTTATGTTTTGATCTCAGTCTCTTCTTTCTCTGACGCTCTCATTGCCCTTGTGCTAAAAGAGCCCACAGTCCTCTCTCTGCCATGGAACTTGCAGGCATTTACTACAACTGTTAGCAATCCCACCAGTAGTTGTAACTACTCCCGACACCCTGGATGGTTCGCACAGACGTCTATCTAAAGAGGGACCTGCGTTAAATGGCACTTAGAAGTCTTTAAGACTGCTTACACCATAGCTGGTTTGCTTTTTGTTTGTCATCCATTCATGTAACCATTGCATGGTTATTTTTCAAACTGAAAGCTAGCCATTGTTCATGAGAAATTATGGGAATAATTTGAGGACTAGGACAATGTGACCTTCAGTCTGAGGAATTTCTATTTTTCTTCTGGGAGGTGGCTGAAGGCCTTAGTCCCGTGTTAGGGACTGAGGTGGCTCGAAGGCAGGCTTAGTCACAGAGGGCTGATCTAGCTGATCTACTTCCAACTCACCTTGCCCTCAAGCTCCTAATCAAAAGTTGGCATTTGGCCTCCTATTGGGATATGAGCTTCAGTGTTTGTCTTTTTAACACCTTGGAGCTAAAAACCCTGATCAGGTGGTTTCCCAGCCACCTTTTCTAGATTTGGCACTCTTCTTTAGAGAAAACACCCTCTTTGAATTTTTTCCTTCTGGATTTTGACCTCCTAATTCACTAACCTGCTAGCTCATTGATGCCATTTCCCTGTTGAATTTTGTCCAGTTTTCTAGTCATTCTCAATGGGATGGTTTGTCTGGTTTACCTAGCACACAGCTGAGGTAACCACTTTCAACGTTTTAGCTATTTCTTCTGATATAAACGTCCATCTTTCTAAATAACTTGCTTATATTGCTTTTAATATTTTAAGAGATTATCTTCCATTTCTCTTTCATAACTATCTTCTCCACTTTCACTTGTTCAGTCTTCTAAATATAGATATGCAAAAAATGATTAAACCAAGTGTTTGCCGATTTATCTGCCTATTAAGATAATGTTCACTGTTTAACTAAATAATTAACTCATTGTTTTCTCTTTGGTGCAACATTTTTTTCTCTGAAATTAATAATTGCCTCATTTTAAAGCTTGTTTATTTTCACTATGATTACTAAGCATTTTTCCATCCCATGCTTTAACAAATCTGTGAAATACATATACAGCCTCCAGTGAAGAAGAAAAAAAGAAAACAGAATAGTATGATATCCTGGAGACCAAGTGCAGACAGTATTTCAAGAAAAAGGAAGTGAACAGTTGTGTTACATACTTGTAGGTCAAGTAAGACAAGGACTTACTTGACCAATGTGTTTTGGCAGTTTGGATGTCATTGGTGACCTTGGCAAATGAGAGTAAAGTGGTGGGGACAAATATCTGATTGGAAGGCATTCAATCAGAATGGAGGACGTGGGAACAAAGGAAGAAAAATAATATGCTGTGATTTTCTAAAAAATTATTTTTAGCTGTGCAAAAAAGATAAAATGTAAGGAATGGAGCTCTAAATGAAGCAGACAAATGTGGTTATTGAAGAAGGGATTTGTGGCAGTCAGCTTCCAAGACAGCTCCCAGCAGCCCTCACTTCCTGGTCATCACAGCCTTGCACAGCTTCTCTCATGTCTGTACCTGAGTTGGTGTGTGACATAAATAGCATACAGTGGAAGTGATGGGGTGTCACTTGCTAGGTTAGGTTATATAAGACTGTGGCTTCTTTTTTGGGTTCTCTTTGCTTTCCCTCTCTCTTGGGTCTCTCATTCTATGAAAAGCAAGTGTCATGTCATCGGTAACAGTTTGGAGAGGCCCACATGACGAGGAGCTGATGTCACCAGCCAATTGCCAATGAGGAACTGAAGCCTGCCAATAACCAGGCAAGTGAGCTTGGAGGTGGATTCTCCATCCACAGCTGGACCTTGAGACACAGCCCTGGCCAACATCTTGGATGGAGAGTCAGAAAATTAAATAGCCTAAACTACAAGAGTACATACACAAGACTAAAATCAAGACTTTGAGGGAGGTTCTTTGAGGGACAGGGGCCTGGCCCACTATGGTGGAGCCATCACCTCTGCACTGGCAAGGTTGAAGAAAATGACTCCGTGGGTGTCTGTGAGGGGTGAGAAATGCAATTAGTGGCCTGGGAGTCTCAATGAAGAGCATCTGCGGCTGAGCTGACTATGGAATGGTACAGTTGCCCAAGGAGTTGCCCTTAAATAAATTGGCTTCTACAGCTCCAAGCAGTACCACTAGATGTATAGTGGTGATCTGTTACATGACAGGAAAAATCAATAGCAGAAAAGACAGCATCAGTCCAATGGAGATCAACAGAAACCTCTCATGGCTTATAAGCTGAAGTCTATGTTTGTGCCATTGTGGAATGTGGCTTATGCCCTGGGGTTCTCTTATGAGCT
This sequence comes from Noctilio leporinus, assembly GCA_004026585.1. Lineage (NCBI taxonomy): Eukaryota > Metazoa > Chordata > Mammalia > Chiroptera > Noctilionidae > Noctilio > Noctilio leporinus. Next base: position 636,765 of record PVIW01000231.1, on the reverse strand, counting down.
GGGTCAGAGTGGAGCCCTAACAGTGCTATATTGGTCTCTCCAGCAATCTGGGAGAGTTGGTTCTAAGTTAGTTCAAGGTGTTTAAAATAATCCTATCCCGTGTGTGTAGAGCAATTTACACTATTACACATGGACTGTTGAACTGAAACAAACATGATTCAAGCCCTGAATTGAGGAGATAACTCACCCTACCCTCAAAATAGATGCTGTTTCTGTCCCTTTCAGTCATTGTGTGTAGCCTTTGACCCCCACCCAGTTTCTGTCCTGCAGAGGACTGTGTTAGGAGCTTGGCGAATGCTGCACTCTGATACATAAATATTACAGAAGTTTTCTCTAGGGCTGTATGATCAACTGGAAACACAAGATTGAGGGACAGCCATTGAAACACTTTATCTAGGCATCCATATTTCTTCCATGAAATGCAGTTGGGTTGGTACAGTAGTCTTCTCCCGTGTAGGGGACTGCCAGGCCCTGGGAGAACCTGAAGTTAAGGGACGGGGCCTCTCATACCTCAACAATGTAATCTTGATGCTCCAGAATTACCACATTATCTGACATGATTGCAAAACTGCATTTGGGAATCTAGACCACCTCATTATAATTTCCCAGTACTGGTACAATGCTTTCACTCTGTTACTGGTGCCATACGGGACAAGAATCAAAGAAGCACAGTCATACTGTGCCTATGTAACAATGACCAGTCTGTGAACAAGCAAATGTATTCAACATCTAGGAGAGCCTAAGCCTAGGATGCCTGTATTATTTCACTCTCTGAGTATGACTGTGGGTGGGGTGGGGTGGGGATCAGAAAGTTCTTAGTCATGCCTGTTCTGGTATAAGATGGTTTTGCTTTCTCTGGACCTAGTAGATGTAGAAGCAGCTTGTCATGGAAGGCCCCTCTAATGCCACCCTTTGATGATGTCCTTTGACAGATTATCCCCACTGCTCCCATGACTTCTGGTTTTCCAGTGGTCCATGCTACTGTTAAGGTCTTTTTTCTTTCTGGTAGAAATATTCTTATCAGGCAAGTTTCTTGTAAATGACCCCAGGCCAACATTCCTATCTTGTGTGGTGATACTGGCCCCACATTTTTACATCCACCTTTATTCATGTTTTTTGCAATGTTCCAGGGGTGGATTCCACATCCGTACCCTTTGAATCTGGCTAGGCTTGGTTACTTGCTTTCGACAATAAAATACAGTGGATGTGATGGTGTGTTGGTTTTTTACTTAAGTCTTAAAAGGCTGTACTTGTTTTCTTTTGCTGTGTAACAAATGACTACACTCTCAGAAGCTAAAAACAGCACTCACTTACTACCTCACACTTGTGTAGGTCAAATGTCTGGGCATGGCTGGTTTCCTTCTCTGGAACTCACAAAGCTAGAATTAAGGTGTTAGCCAGGCTGAGTACTTAATCTGGAAAAGAGTTTTCTCCAAGCTGGTTCAGGATGTTAGCTGAATTCAGTTCCTTGTGGTTGTAAGGCTTAGGTCTTATGCCATTGCAGCAAAAACTCAAATCCATAATCTCATTTAATTCCATGAGCTCAAGTCTCAAATCTTGTAACCTAAGTTAGACAATGATAAGGCTCTTCGGTCACAATTCCTCTCTATCTATGGGCCTCTGAAACTAAAGTGACAAGTTAATTGCCCTCAGTTCCCCCAAAATATGATGGTGAGATTGGCCTGGAATAATAATTATAGACATTTTGGTTCAAAGGGGCTGGTGGGGCGGGAAATGGGAGATAAAATGAAAGGCACTTGTGTAAAGTAGCTTTGAAATCCAGCCAGGAAAACTAGAGTTCCTTAATTCTGTTTCAAGCCCTGGGAATAATTCTCTGTGGCCCTTGACTCTGCCCTCTGGTCTCAGCAGTGCCTTTTAGGCTCTTTGCTCTGCCCTGTGTTTCATCTGTCATTTTTTCATGAAAGATAGCATAATTGGAAGCTGAGCAGTTTGAAAATCTTTTATTTTTTACCTTCTCTGTCCATTTCAACCAAAGGTGGTAATTTTCTGCTGATATATTTTTCTCAGACATTTTGTAGGTCTCCTGTGGAAGTCACAAGGGTTCATTACACTTAAGCCAAATTCACAGATCTTTTCAGGACAATATCACCTCTACATTTTTTTCTTCTGCTGAGGTGGCTGAAAGACAATGCTTTTAAGTTCCTTAGAGGCCATTGTGTTTGATTGAGACCTATGAAAAATATCCTTACTTCCCTGGAAGAGTTTTTTTGTATGATTAACTACACTGATGTTTTTATTTCATCCTTTCAAACTAATGAGATTTGTATGAAATCTGATATTTCAGCAAAGTGTGTGAGTGGTATAGTCACACACTCAGGTTTTTTTCTGTCACACCTTCAACATTTATTTTGAACTTATAGTATCTTTTGATATTTGAAAAGGTTGAGTATTTCCAAATTCTGGTTTCTTTTTAAAATTTCCTCTCAATTTTATCTATCTCCTCTTGTATTTTACTATAAGCAACAGGAAAAAACCAGACGGCATCTACCACACTTTGCTTGGGAATCTCCTTAACTAAATATCCAAGTTTGTCACTTACAAGTTATGCTCTCTACATGACTACAGGGCACAATTTTGGCATGTGTTTTGTCTCTATGTAGCAAGAATCTCTTTTTTTCCCTATTTCAAATAACATGTTATTTTCACTTCAGCTCTCACCATCAGCATTCTTAAAGTCAAGATTTCTGCTAATAACCTTCTCATGTTTAGGATCGCTCTCTCCCTCTCTACCTGGATCTGTCTCCTACGAACAAGTCTATTCTAGCCTGCTAGATAATGAGACCATATGAAAGACAGGTCAATTGCTTAGCTGAGGGAGGCCATTATAAACTATGAAGTCACAGCTAACTGTAGACATATCAATAAACCCAGCCAAGATTACCCACACCCAGCAGAGACTAAAAGAACACTAGAGACTCATTAACTTGTGAATCAAATAAATAGTTATCACCCTATACTACTAAAGTTTTGTGGTTGTTTGTTATATAGAATTATTTTTAAGAGATAACTGATACAAAAGGGACTTACATTTAGTCACTTGGATTTGTGTACCTTTCACCTACTAAGTGAGAGCATTTAGTTCCAAAAACAGAAAAAAATCCTCTTTCTTTCTCCCCTCCCCTTTTCTCCCCCCCTCTCTTCTAGCTTAGGCTACCTTTTCAGGCCTGTTCTCTGTAATTGAAGGAATACACATCAGTTCTCCAAGTAATCATATCGGAGGAATCTTTATGTGGCTTGAATAAAGAGGGGAGGACCCCTATCCTTTCTTCCTTTTGGGGAAAACTATGTAATATTCACTTATAAGAAATTCTCCTCTCAAATCCTTTCCCCTTTCCCAACAATCCAGTGCTCTTTTATTTCTGCCTTTTAGAGAAGTCTGGACAGAACCTTTTAAAACTCATATATTAATCTGGAAACACACTTGGGAATGTATTATGATACCTCTCCATTTTCATACCTTGTTACATTTAATTTGATTAATATCTGTTTCCTCCTTCACAAGACTACTTCCCTATGGCAGAAGCCCCTCCTGCTCACTAAACATCTAACATCAGCACCAAGGACAGTGCCAGCCACACAATGCTCCATGTTTGTTTGTTTTTTTTGATAAAGTGAATGAACCAATTTGACCTTATGTCATGATAAGAATGCATAAATTACCTACATATTTCTTTTACAGAGCATAGATTTGGTCATTTTTCAATAAATCTTTTTATCACTTTTATGGATTACCATATTAAAGGTCCCAGTTAACTTTCACACTGAAGGCATGGTTGCCTGGGAGAGGATACCCCTAGGTAAGTTTTATATAAGAGAAAAACTTTTTCTGATAAAGTTCCTATGAAAATTCTTCAACCTCAAAACAAAAGAGAGAAAAAATAATGTGGTACTTTAACATTTGTATTTATTTCCAACGTTTGTATTTTTTCTGCCTACTTGTCAGCCTACCTTTGGCTCCTCTCTTGCTAGAACATCCTTTATGAAATTATCCAGAGAATCAGCAATGAAGCTCCTTTGATTCTAATTTTAAGTCAGCCAAAATAAAATGTCTTACTCACCAGGCTGTTCATGGGAACATTCATGCATTCATAAATTATGGAGTGGGCTGTAAAGGCACTGAATATTCTCTGGAAGCAGTTTTAGTATCTTCCTAGATAAGAAATAAATACAAATTCTCCATCTTTTCAATTATTATCATTATTCATTATCATTCAAGTTACATAGCATGATTCATGTATAGAGATCAAGAGATCAAGATATCAGAAGGGCTTTAAAGGCAACTATGAAAGTGAGAGTGAGGAAATGAAAGGGAACAGAGAAGAACCAAGAATTTAGGATCAGTGAGTTTTTTCTTTCAATAGCTGTTTTTATTTGCTGGTAATTTTAGATTCTAATTGAATTAGTAAATGTTACTTGTGAAGTAACAAACTAAAATGTAATACATTTTGACCTAATCGAAGCTTCAAGTCTAAAGAATAATATTCTATGGAAGACATTTAAAATATGAACAATCAGTAGTTAGGGGAGGAGGAATGTGGTAGTGCTGGACATTCAAAAATTACCTTCAGTGGGCAGGTTTTGTCACAAAGGGGCTGAAAGGTCATCAAAAGAGTAGATAATACTTTAATGTGATAATTTACATTATTCAGAAAATATTCATTCTCCATTCACTTCTAATTATGGACAGAGCATACCCCCCAACCCCTCATTGACAGTGAGCTAGGCAAGATAATTTGCTTGGGTCAAAGGATACCACCAAACATGATGCAAACAGAGGCTTGGACTGCTCCTGCAGGTTTGGGATTTCCCTCTTGAGCTTAGCTGTAGACATGGGAAAATATGCTCTGGCTCATCCAAGGAAGATGAAAGACACATGGAGCTGACCTAAGACCTCATTGCAGCTTGGGGCTGGGCCCAACTGATCCCACCCTAGATTAACTGAGCTACCAGTGTATTAGAATAAGTAATTACTGTTTTAAGCTATGAAGTTTTGGAGTGATATATAATAGAGATTTGGCTGTGGTTTGTACCCTATTTCTGAGAGAGATCCTCCACATTCTTGGAATTTTCTGAATGACAAAAGAAATCTGTTATTCATGGTGGGCCTTCTGGATCACACCTGAATTTATGCTAGTGAAATGACTCAGAATGGGGGCTGGTCACTCCAGAAAAACCAGCCATGTGATTAAGAGATTGGCGCTTTGAGCCATGTGATATCAGTCTAACCTTCTGGAAGGGGACAGGAACTCGAGATTCAGTTAACTTACATGGCTGATGATTCAATTACTTATGCCAACATAACAAAACTCAAATAAAAACTCTGGAAACTGGGGCTCAGAGAGCTTCCTTGTTTGGTGATACACATCAATGTGCCAGGAGGGTGATGCATCCCAAGAACACGGAAGCTTCATGTTTGGGATCCTGTCAGATCCCTATGAGTTTCTTCTTTGGGCTAATTCTCATTTGTATATGTTGTAATAAAGCTGTAATAATAAGTGTGGTGTTTCCCTCAACAGCATAAAAAGATCCAGACAGAAATGGAAGTATACACTGATTGAAATAAAACACAATTTACAGGGAAATAACAGTACAGTGGATGAAGCCAAGAATCAAATGAATGATTTGGAACATAAGGAAGCAAAAATTACAAATCAGAACAGCAAGAAGAAAAAAGAAGGAGGAAGGAGGGTAGTGCAAGCAGCCTCTGGGACAACTTCAAGCAGTACAACATTCACATCATAGGGGTGCCAGAAGGAGAAGAAAAACAGCAAGGAATTGGAAATCCACTTGAAAAATAATGAAAGGACACTTCCCTAATTTGGTGAAGGAAATAGATATGCAAGTCTGGGAAATACAGACAGACCCATTCCAAGACACATCACTATTAAAATGCCAAAGGTTAAAGATAAAGAATCTTAAAAGCAGCAAGAAAAAAGCAGTTAGTTACCTACAGGGGTGTTCCAATAAGACTTCCAGCTTATTTCTCAAAAGAAACTTTGCAGGGTAGAAGGGATTGACAAGAAATATTCAAAGTCATGAAAAGCAGGGACCTACAGCCAAGATTATGCTACCCAGCAAAGATATCACTTAGAATCAAGGGACAGATAAAGAGCTTTCCAAACAAGAAAAAAAAAAACAAAACAAAAAACAAAAAAAAAAACTAAAGGAGTCCATCATTACCAAACCATTATTATATGAAATGTTAAAGGAACTTATTTAATAAAAAGAAGATCAAAACTATGAACAAGCCCTGGCTGGTGGCACAGTGGATAAGGTGCTGGCCTGTGAACCCAAAGGTCACTGGTTTGATTCCCAGCCAGGGCACATAACCAGGTTGCAAGCCAGGTCTCCAGCCAGGTCCCCAGCTGGAGGCAGGTGAAAGGCAACCATACATGGATGTCTCTCTCCCTCTCTGCCTCTCTCCTTTATCCTCTCTCTAAAAAAAAATAAATTAAAAAAATATTTTAAAAAACTATGAACAATAAAATGACAGTTAATACAGATCTGTTAACAGGCATTCTGGAAAAGGGCTGTGGTGAGAAGGGTTTGGTGACAGCAGAGTAGAATGGCAATGCTGAGGAAGAGGAGTCAGGGTCAGGTAAGCTGTTTGTGGACTTCGGTCTTTCAGAGAAGTCTGCTTTAGAAGAGGCTGATGTCTGGTTGGAATTCATGAGAGATCGTTGCTTAGCCAGGTCTACCCTGAATGAAAGTAGCAGCACAGACACTGAGAAACAGTCCAGGTCAATGAATCTTTGTGATGTCAAACAACTTGTTCAACTTCTTTCTACCAAATTCACTGGCTAGTTAAGCGTAAGTTTTTACAATGCAATCCAGTTTTCCAGAGCTCACATACAACTTTTTAAGGAAAAAAAAAAGGGATGGAGCCTTGAGTTTTTCAGGAAATTTGATGACATAGGAATATGAACATATGAGCAATCTTAAGTTTACATGGCCATAGTAAAAATAATAGCTTGATGTGCTTCTTGTGGAATGTAAGAATATGTGAGTAAAAATGAATATCCCTTGACTATGTTTCTTGATTCCTTCTTTTAGAAAGGCAGAGCCCTGAGACAAGTCCTCTCCTGGACAGTCTGTTCCTTGTGGATGTGCAGCTTACATAGACCTGGCAGGAAGTCCCTGTGAAGCTACCAGTTGAAGGTGACCAATTTTCTCTTGTACCACAAAAGCCTTAGTTTTTCTATTGCAATAAAAAAAATCCTAAAGCATAACTTAAAAAATAAATATGTCTAATGTATTCAAGTAAGTGTGGGGCTACTCCGTGTACAAGATAGATGAGTTCCAGTAAAAATGGCTTAATTTCTGCAAGATGAATTTTGTTTGCCTGTGGTTTTCTTCTATACTCTTAGGAATATATTATAATATTTTTTCACCCTTTACACCTTAAAAAGGGATTTAAAAAACTAGTGGTAAGATTCTTATACATCTTGAGTCCCCAGAATGCCAAGAAAAGAGCCTTATCTATAGTCTTCATGTAATTCAAACAAAATGCTTTAGGGGCCAGGTTAATTGTTATCCTTTTTTTAACTTCAGTAGATTAAAAAAAACTATTTTATTTATTTTTCTTTTTTATTGTTGACACTATTAGAGACGTTCCCATTTCCCACCTTCTGCCCGCCTCCACCGATACCCCCACCTTTTCTCTTGCCATCGCCATACTGTTGTCTGTGTCTGTGGGTTATGCATATATGGTTTTTTGCTATTCCTTTTACCTTCTTTCAGCCAGTTCCTCCTCCCTTCTGATGGCTGTCAATCTGTTCAATGTGTCTATGTCTCTGTTTCTATTTTGTTCACCAGTTTATTTTGCTTAGCATAATAATCTCTAAGTCTATGCATCTGTTACAAAAGGGAAGATTTCCTTTTTACTATTGAGAAGTATGCCATTGTGTAAATGTACCACAGCTTTTTTTTTTTTTTTTTTTTTTAAATCCACTCATCTACTGATGAGCACTTGGGCTATTTAGAATAGTTTAGATTTATAGAACAGTTGCAAAGATAGTACAGACAGTTTCATTCACTCCCAGAATTTCTATTTAGTGTCTCCAATTGTTAATATCTTATATTATGATACACTTGTCACAATTAATGACACAATATTGATACATTATGAACTAAAGTTTATAATTTGCTTAGACTTCCTTATTTTTTACTTAATATTCAATATTCTTTTTCTGTTCCTGGATTCTACATTATATTCACTTGTTATGTCTCTAAAAAAAAAAAAAAAAGCTTCTCTTTTCTTTTTCAGAATTACTCAGACTTTCTTTGCTTGCAATGGTTTTGAAGAATACTGGTCATCTAGTTGCAGAATGTCCCTCAATTTTGGTTTGGATAATGATTCTTCATGATTAGATTGAGGTTATAGGTTTTGGAGGAGGAAGATCACAGAGGTAAAGTACCACTCTCACTATTTCATGTCACAGGTCCATGCTATCAACATGATTTATCACTGATGATAATCATACGATTACACTAATAATGCTTGTCAAGTTCTTCTACTGTAAAGTTACTCTTTCCTCTTATTTCTATACTGTCCCTTTTGGAAGGAAGTCACTATGTGCACCCAACACTTAAGTGGTGGGGAGTTATGCTTCAGCTCTGTAAAGAGAGAATGCCTACATAAATTATATGGATTTCTTCTGCATGGGAGATCTGTCTATTCTCTTCCAATTATTAATTTATTCAATCATTTATTTATATAAGTAGGGCATCATGGATATTTATTTTATACTTTAGATTATTCAATACCACCTTACTTATTTTTTATCCAAACTGTTCCAAATTGGGGATGCAGAAAAATTGGATCACTCATATATTACTAGAATTACAAAATTGTTAAGTTGGCAATTTCCTTAAAAACTAAACATGAAACTATCATACAGCCTGACAATTGCATTTCTGGACCCTTATTTCAGAGAGATGACTTATGTTCACACACACACACACACACACCACAAAACCTGAAAATATGAATGTTTATGATGTTATAGCAGCTAATTTACATAAACCCAGACTGGAAACTACTCAGACATCATTCAATGAGTGAAGAGTAAAACATGCTGTGGTGATCCCATACCATGGAATATTATTCAACAATAAAAAAAGTGACTACTGATATGCTCAACAACTAGAATGAAATCTCCAAAAATTAAAAAAAAAGGTTAAAAAAAAGCAATCTCAAAAAGTTTACATGCTGTGTTATTTCTCAACCTCCCTAAACTATTTAGAGTCTTTTCCTCTATAAACAATACTGCAATGAATATTGCATACCTTGATCATGGCTCAGTAAGTAACTAGATCTATCAGTTATGTTTCCTAAAATGAAACTGCTGGGTCTAAGGAGAACACATCTATACGTATATATTCTGTCCTAAAAATGTCCAGCCATTACATATAACAAGAATGGTTTGCACAACATCGATGTAAACTGGTAGCCAAGGTGAGTGGACTGGAATGGTTATGTGTTAACAATGATAACTTCACTGTATTAGTCAATGGGGCAGTAGACACATTCAAGATGACTGAGTGAGTAGCGCAACAATTCTGCATCAAATTTTACATTAAGCTTGAACATTACTTCACAGAAACTATTCTGATGACTCAGAAGGCGGCTATGGGCAACTGGTAATTGGCAACTTCATCACCACAACATGCCCACTCATGCATCACACCTCATCTTTCGCAGAGTTTTTGGCAAAACATCAAATTGTCCAGGTGACTCAGCCCCTCTACAGCCAAGATTTAGCACCCTGTGACTTCTGGCTTTTCCCCAAACTCAAATCACCTTTGAAAGGGAAGAGGTTTCAGCCTATTGATGAGATTCAGGAAAATCTAATGGGGCAGCTTATGGCTATTGGGAGAACTATGAGAGGTCTCACGGTGCCTACTTTGAAAGGGACTGAGGTGTCATTGTCTTGTGTACAACGTTTCTGGTATCTTGTTGAATAGATGTTTCCTTTTGGGGGCTATTCCCTTTCTTCTCAACTTGACAGGCTCCTGTGTTTGCCTCTGTGTCTTAGGTAGAGCTGTAGCACCTATTAGGTGATAAGGGGCAGAGCCTTAGATATTCATCAGTACAGGCAACCCATCTCACCACAATGCTGTACGTGGGGGAGGGGTCAGAGAGGGAACAATGCTGCTTGCTCAGCACTTGCCCCTTTTCCAGGCACTTCTACTTTCTGTATGGTATTGGAACCACTCTAGCTGTTGCCCTAGTGGTGGTTTCCAGGGTGGGTGGGTCTGTGGATGTTCCAAGACCATGAGGGCCTCTAAATAAATGGACTCTACTGAGAGACCAGCAGTTTCACCCTCCATCCCAACCCCTACTGGTTTTCGTAGGAGCAATGAAGCTGCTTTTCATAGTCATAAGCAACGAAGCTTCATTTTTTCCCTTGATGCTGGAACCCTGAACCTTGCAGTCTAGTCTGATGCCAGGAGTGCTCCCCAGGTAGCCCTACTTTTTTAATGCTTGACTGTGCTACCCGCCACGCAGCCTCAGGAGCTATGCTACTGCAATCACCATGCCACCAAATGGCGCCACCACACTGTGTCCTCTCTGTCCTGGCTCAGCCCCTCCTATCTGTCTGGATGACAAATATTTCTTCTTTATATCTTTGTTTGTTGGACTTCTGTGCAGCTCAATTTTCTGGAATTTCTGGTTGTCTCTAGTTTTGAGCTAGATGTATTCCTTCTTAGTTGTGGAGGGAGATGCAGTGTGTCTACCTACGCCTTCATCTTGTCCAGAAATCCTAGAACTTTTCCTATACTATTATCCCCATGGTTAGAGGTGGGTATTATTTGTTAATTGTGCCCTTAATTCTTTAGAAGCTAACTAAGCTCACTGACATCTGTAAATTTGGTGTAGTGTATAAATTTTAATATATTGAAGAACATATTCTTTGTTTAAGAATGCTCTGGGTCTTCAGTTGAGAAGTATGTGCCCAAAATTTAGTTAAGTAGAGATTACTCATAGTCTCTGTGTCCAAAATAAATCAAATGGCTTTTTAAATGAAACTTAGGTTAGAGATGTATAGGGATTAGGTCATTGAGTAGGTGTTGAATAAATTTTGCCATGAGTCAGAAATAGTTACACAAAAGAGTCAAAGTATATTTTGCATTTGCTAGAATAGTAGCCCAAAGCTTTGGCTAATACTAGAGCTTGGGCTAAAGATTACAGGAAATTCTATTGCCATCATCTATTCACAATTACCAAAGGAGAAATGCAAGTTCTGTGACTAATTAAAATCATCCATGTTTAGATTGGGCTGAAAGAAACATGGCAGAGCCTAAGGATTGCTTGAACATTGTATTTAACTGAGGATAAAAAACAGGTGAGATTTTATGATCATTCTATTTCTTGGTATCCTAAATTTTCACCTCATTGCAAAGAAAGGAATCATGATATTGCATGGCTCACAATGGGGAGACATCCTTAATTACATCAGATCTTACTGCAAAGGAAAATCGACATTGGAACAACAAGAGTGACCTCCCTCCAAAGGCCAGCTTAGAATTTTGTAGTATCACAAGGCTAGCCTTCCTTAGAGAGATGGGTGGTTAGCTGCAATATCCAAGAAAAGGAAGTAAAAATAGGCTTTAAAGCTTAAATGAAAACTTTCCCGACCAGTGGTATGGATCCTTGGAGATGTGTGAGGGCCATGAAATGGGGAACCCAGTTTTGATTCTTGGATGATTTACGTGGGAGGTGGTTGCATACAGGAACTGTGAAACTTAGCAAGCAAAGCTCACAATGGGACACACACAGAGCAGAAATACCCAGAAGAAAGATGGTGCACGTTATGCTCATAAGGCAGGTGAAATTTGACCTATAATTTAGATAATTGAATAGGATGGTTTTGTTTTTGCTTTGAGTTTGTGGAACAATTCTTATTGATCAACTTGTTTCAGTTGATCCTCTTGGCCATTGGTTATTAGCTTTTTTTTTTTTTTAACCCTTAGATTCCTTTTTCTCCTGAATATGATTATCAAATTTAGGGTTAGTGTAAAATTATTCAAAGTATATATACCTAAATGTAAAAGCTTACATAGAATTTCAAGGTGTTCCGTGATGGTCTGAAACATATCCATAGACCTTGAATTAAGACCGTTTTCTTTATTTTATTTTATTTTAAAGATTTTATTTATTATTTTTAGAGAATGGAGAGGGAGGGAGGAAGAAAGGGTGAGAAACATCAATGTATGGTTGCCTTTCACCTGCCTCCAGCTGGGGACCTGGCTGGAGACCTGACTTGCAATCTGGTTATATGCCCTGGCTAGGATTCAAACCAGCAACACTTGGGCTGGTGCTCAATCCATTGAACCACACCAGCTGGGGCAAGACTATTTTCTTTAAAATGAAAGATTAATATTTCTGTTGTGGCCTTATTAATGAAAACAGGAAAACTCAGATTGGATTAGTGACTCATTTTAAGTCATGCAGCAATCTAATGTCAGAGTGGAACCAGAACTTAGGTTTCCTATTTCCTTATCACCACAGCTCCCCTTGGAATGCAATCAGTACCTTTCCAGCAAAATGCGTTTGCCAGGGGACAGGGTTGAAATACTTCTGTTTCAGATTTTTGATGAGAAAGCTGAGGCTGGAGGAGGCTGCCCTGCATTCTGCTTAATTTGTTCATCAATAACCTTGATGGACTTGCCAGTCCCTGCAAACTCTGAGGAATTGGCTGGTCTTTGAATTTTTCATTGCATTACTATGCTCCCAATCAATATGTGAATCTCTACAGTCCCCTTGCCCTTGGAAAAGGATGCATCAGGAAACATTTGTATTCTGAGTGTTGCCTTGCTTTTATTTTCTGGGAGACAGGTTGAGAGAGCCAGGGCTTGCTGGAAGACAATAAACACTTTCATTGTGGACCTTGTCATGCCTCTTTGTTATGTACCCTTATCATAGCACAAATGGCTTTCTGCTTAAAAAGCAGCCAGAAATGTTTTCTTGTGTATTTGTGTAGATATACAACTTGCCTTTGGTGATCTTTTGCCTTCTACTTTGATATACCACCTTCTGGGGCTCTTGTCCTCTTCCCAACACCTACCTGTTTTCTCTCTCTCAGTTACGTGCTAACCTGACATTGGTGTAGGTGGTAAAAACGGGTTACGGCTTTTTGTGTTCCATCTCATAGAGATGTTTACATGTTAATAAGGAGCTCAAGAAGAGCATAAATAGTAATGCTCCAATAGCTGTCTAACAGGCTATGTGACAAGCAGCAGAGAGATACTTTGGGATCACAGTATCCCCTAAATGACATAATCTAGGGAGGCCCCTTTTCCTTCCATTCATAGGGAAAGCCTTAGTTGTGGTGAATGTTATGGTAGATTGTTTATGCTATACCCCACCTAGCAAACAGAGGCTGGGAAGCCAGAAACAATCATTTCTACACTATCTTGGAGTTGGAGTTCCAGTTATGTTTAGATTCCGTCAATCATGAACTTGTGAAAAATTTTGATTTGGAACTGGGGATATAGGAAAGTGTGAAAAATCTCTTTTGCCAGCAGGGATTGTGACATAATTTTGGAGCGAGTCTTGCAGCAGTGGGTGACAGCTTTCTTTGCCATGTCGAGGTGATATGCTCATTCAATAAGTAGCAGTGGCAGGATTTCCTGACATATCAATTGCTGCAATAGGCCTGATTCGTCCTTGATGCTCAGTCTACAGTCTCTTCTTTGCTTTCCAACAATTTTGAAAGCATCTAATTCCCTGCATCAAATCCCTTTCTGGTGATGCCAGCTAAAATGGATTCTTTTGCATGCAACAAAGCTCAAATCAATTCAGTAAATGGTACCAGAAAAGGCTACAGGAAACATATTTTCAAGTTAATGGGAATCTTGGGTTGACTATCTGCCCTGGTTGGATCTGAAAACAATGAAGACACAGTTGCACATTTTTAAGTTGACATCTAAATATTGTTTTTAATATTATTACAGACTGAAATAGGACAAGGAAGATAAAAGGATATAATTTCTAGTATCTTGTAAGTGCTGTATTAAGATTTCAAAATATAACAATTTCAGCACTTTTAGAAATGTATCCACTGAAATCAAGTTACCTTGGTGATTTATTACCCTCAATTATCCACTTTTAAAAGTACAGTCTTAAGCAGAAATTTTACAATGTTTACATTTTCTCTTCAATCTGTATTTCTACTTCACATCTACTATAAATGTCTTAATAGAATGTATTTAGTACTAAAACAACTTTGTCGTTAGCCCTAATGTACTTCACTACCAAAAAAAGTTTATAAAATAAACTTTTAATTTTTTGTATATTCTGCGATTATGGAAGTCCTTAAGTGTTAGAATTGCCTTATGAATTGTTATTATCACAATTATTAGTGAGACATACTTACTCATAATAATATAAATATACATTAAATAAGTAATTATTAAACATAAAAGTAATATACTATGGAAATATTTCTCTCAATGATGTGAAGCTAGGTTTTTCATCTAGATTATGTTCACATGAATGAATATTACTTTATACTAGAGAGTGTTTCAACATCAATTATATTTTTATTTTTATATATGTATCCACTGAAAACTGTATACATATAAATGGGCAGATGGGAATGTAACTTTTTAAAATGGAAATTTAATTAATTGTTTTTGCAGGAGTTTTTGTAGCATTTCTAAGAAGAAAAATTGCTGGATTGTAAGATGTGTGTTTTTCTTTCTTTTCCTTTTTTATTTTATTTTACTTCGTTTTTTTGGTTGGCTCCTACACATTCTTCACTATCACTACCAACTCCAAGATTTCTTTGCCATGCCAGACAAGATCAAGTCTCTATATTATAATTTTCTAAGCCCAGTGTACAGCCATGTCCCAAAAATATCAAACCGATGTCAATAGAGTTAAAACAGTTTGCCCTGCTGATACTTTTGGGACAGACCTCATACTTCTCTTTCATCATAGTTACTCTAATTGTAACTGTATATCAATATAAGTGTTTATGTTACTGTGTTATTGACTAGCCTGGCTCATTAAATTCTTATAATTCCACCCCCAAAAAAATTTCCTTAAAATTTTTTTATTGAGTTTATTGGAATAACATTGGTTATATAAGTTTCATGTGTATAATTCTATAATACATCATCTGTATATTGTACTGTGTGTTCATCACCCCAAGTCAAGCCTTCTTCCATCACCATTTATCCTCCCTCTACCCTCTTCTACCTCCTCCTACCCCCTTTCCCTCTGGTAATCATCATACTGTTGTCTGTGTGTATGAGGGTTTTTAAATAATAATTTATTATTTTTAGAGAGAGGGGAAGGGAGAGAGGCAGAGACTGGGAGAGACATCAATGTATGGTTGCCTTTCACCTGCCCCCAGCTATGGACCTGGCTGGAAACCTAGCTTGCAACTTAGTTATGTGCCCTGGCTGGAAATTGAGCCAGCAACCTTTGGGTTCACAGGTCAGCGTCTTATCCACTGTGCCACCAGCCAGGGCCTGTATGAGGGGTTTTATCCCTTGATTTCTTCACCTTTTCCACCCAGCCCTCCAAACCCTTCCCCCCATCTATAAGTTTATTTCTATAAGTCTATTTCTATTTTTATTTGCTTATTTATTTTGTTCATTAGATTTTAACATATAAGTGAATCCATATAATATTTGTCTTCCTCTGACTGGCTTATTTCACTTAGCATAATACTCTCCAGGTCTATCCATGTTGTCAATGAAGGGTTAGATTTCCTTCCCTTTATTCCATTGGTAAATATACCACTATTGTAAATAATGCTGTAATGAACATAGGGGTGCATATATTCTTTAAAATCAGTGCTCTTTGGGTTTCTTTAGATATATACCCAGAAGTGGAATTGCTGGATCATAAAGCAGTTCCATGTTTAATTTTCTGAGGAACCTCATATTGTTTTCCACAGTGATTGCACCAATCTGCACTCTCCCCAATAGTGCTAAAGTGTTCCCTTTCCTCCACAACCTGACCAAGGCTTGTTGTTTGTTGATCTATTGATGACAGCCATTCTGGCAGATGTGAGGTGACATCTCATTGTGGTTTTAATTCTCATTTCCCTGATAATTAGTGACTTAAACATTTTTTATATGTTTATTGGCTATCTGCATGTCCTCTTTGGAGAAGTATCTATTCAGACCCTTTGCCAGTTTTTAAATTGAATTGTTTGTGCGGTGTTGAGTTGCATATGTTTTTTATAAAATAAAATTTTTCTTAAAATTATTTTAATGATCATTGTTAAACTCTAATGGTTCTCCTTCAACTATTTAAAACAAAAAAGTGGAAACCTCATAAGTTGCAAAATTAAGGAAAAAAATCTTGTCTAGTCATCAGATTCATTTATTTTTTTTCTCAATTTCTGGGAAATATACCCAAAAGGCTTTACTAAAACTTATAAATGACCATTACTTATAGCTATTTATCTTCCACTTAAAAAATTATATTTAACCTCATAATTCAGAAATGTTTGGGGGTAATAAAAGATAGTCTTAATTTTAATATACTTTTATAAATACCTTTTTGCTAAAATGTTTTTATCTTAATCATGTGGTTTAAGTATCTTCTTATCAAAATCTTAGATTTGCAAATTAAACTCATACAGTTAATGGAAAATGTCTGCCAGATATCTTAATCAGAATGCCAGTGCTCATGGTCAAATTAAGAAGCCAAGTCAGACCCAATTTCTGTCAGAAATACTCTGACTTAATCTTTCAATTCACATAAGCATGTTATTATTATGCAGTCCTGTGGCAGCCTTTCAACTTCTGAAGTCCGTAAGTAGGACAGAAGGAAAGATAGGGTAAAGCATAGAACCTCCCTGGGAGCTAGCCACTTAGGTTAAGTCAGATGCTTCCATCTTCAACAACCCTTACTTACAGCTTTTTGTTTTGTTTTCATGGCACTTTTCATCCTTTATCACTTTATTAAGTCACAGAATATAAGCAATGAAATCATTATGACACTTTCCCCACTTTATAATATGTAAGGACATCTCAACACAGGCCGAATAGCTGTTTTAAATGCCATAGTCACCCTTTAATAGATGTATACATAAGACAGAAAGAATCAGTGGTGATATGCCTTGGATTAAAGAGGCTGCCTGATATAAATATTTAAATTCGTACCTTTGATTGATGCCCTGAAAAATTTTAGATCTTGGGTCAATGTATATACATGGATGCAATGTTATGACTTTCTTTTGAAAAATGGTTGAGGGTCAGTTTTGAAAGGAAAGATAGAAATGGAAAACCAGCATGACACCCCAAGCTCAGGAAGATTAAATTCAGGAAAGTATATATGGAAAATAAGAATCTAGCCATTTATTTCCTTATAACTATCCATACATTAGAAAGGGTAGTAGATGTACCTCTGTTTTAAAAATGCTGACATGGGATTTTGTTATCTGGAAATGGGATCTGACCAATGGGGAGTATTCAGAAACTGATTTGCAATACTGTAGACACTGACTGGGCATTTTCACAGGATGCAGATTATTGGTCAGGATATAAACAAGGAGAGAAGGAAACCTGCTGATGTCTTCTTATCCTCCAGTTTGAACACTGTACCTTGGTACTTTCTTCATAGCCCCGCTGTCTCCATCTCAGACATCTGAGAGGCTGATGGTCTTATGAATATTCTACTGATCCTGTGGCTAAACCTACATTCCAGTTTTGTACTCACAGTAGCTCCTCTGCTGCCAACTCTGATCCTTACATGTATGTAGTAGATACTCCATAAATACTTAGAATCAGAAAATGCCAAATCTGAACGAAACTTGAGCCATTATCTAATCTCATGATCTCAGTGAGCATCTGAGGAAATTGAGGTGATGAACAGGGAAGTAATTTGTCAGAGGTGACGGTACTCATTAAGGTATGTTGACCTATCATGCCTCTGCTCAGATTCAATGTCTCTAACATTTTGCTTCTTATAGTTCCCAAAATAGAGAGTGTCTCTGTGAAATAGTAATACACTAATTACAGGTAAATATCTTTTTCTGATACACTATCTTGAGGATAATGAGGTCCCTTGTCCAGAGGTTACAGCCACATGATACTTAGCCCCAGCATGGTTCAGGGCAGAATGTAGGAACAGTACTGGTGTGGTATAAAAAGAGGAATAATTAGGGTTAGAGACAGGTAAGTATGGCCTTCTACGATATTTGTAGCTCCAAACAGGATAGAAAAACATTGAGTTGAATGTATAGTTAATAGTGGACCTTACTTGGCACAACACATGTGTTCCAGAAACTGTGCATTGGGTTTTAAGAACCAACTCTTTAAGAGTTGGCACCAGTCACTTAAAAGAATGATGCAATGAATCATTAATTAATTAATTAATTAATTAAAAAGATTTTATTCATTATTTTTAGAGGGAAGGACAGGGAGGGAGGAAGAAAGGGCTAGAAACATCAATGTATGGTTGCCTTTCACCTGCCTCCAGCTGGGGAACTGATTGGAGACCTGGCTTGCAACCTGGTTATGTGCCCTGACTGGGAATCGAACCAGCAACCTTTGGATTAGCGGGCCAGCACCTATCCACTGAGTCACAAGCCAGAGCCTCATTTTTAAAAAATTATTTTTAAAGATTTTATTTATTATTTTCAGAGAAAAGGAGAGAGAGGGTCAAAGAAAGGGGGAGAAGCATCCAAGGACCTGGCTGGAGACCTGGCTTGCAACCTGGGTATGTGCCCTGAGTGGGGAATCAAACCAGAGGGCCTCATTTTTTAAAGTGAAAGACTATATATAAATGTTGCTCAATGGTGCACAGAGTTGGACCCAAAGAAGAGTGAACATGTGCACTGAGGTTCTGGCTCAGATTGTGGAGGTCCTAGGAGGTGACAGACAGTGTGTGCAAGCAGTCTGGTCATAGGTGGAGATGGAAAACCTGGGCAGAGTGGGGAGTGTGAGGTCATCACAGAACATGTCTCCTTAGTAGGAAGATGGTCATGTTTGGGTGGATCTTTTAGCAGAATTCAGCAGGATTCAAATGCAACATGGCACTTCAGGGAAGGGCAAAAAGCAGGCAAATGCCAAGATATGGAGAAATTGGAGTAGTAGTTACTGAGGTAGAGATTCTATTCAAATCATAAAAATAAAGTCCAGTTACAGAAAGAAGGTGATACTGGTATGAAGGCAATGCGGCACAGCAGTCAGGGTGCTGGCTGTGTGGTCAGATCTAGGTGCAAATGCTCACTCTGCTAATGATCAGCTATGCAACTGGGTAGATGGGTGACAGAAAATGGCTTCAATTCACCCCACTCTATATTCTCAGTCTTTGTAATGTAATTTGGCAGCTCTTCCCATTGAGAGGAGAAATCAACTTTTCTCTGCCCTTTGAGTCTGGGCTGGCCCTGTACCATGCTGTGGGCAAAAGAATGGGGCAGAATTGTGATGTTGTACCAGCTCTAGCCTATATCTCAAGAGATCTTGATACTTTTTTTGGTAAGAGTCCTCTCTAGCTGCCATGTCAACAAGCTTGAGCTGGCCTGCAGGAACTGTGATGAGTCGGCCCACTTGCCCTACATGAAGCCCCAGGCATGTGAAAGAGCCCAATCAAGACCCACAAACCTATTGTGCAGCTGACTCCAGGTGCAGGACATGCAAGACAAAAACCACCCAGTTGAGCCCAGCCTGAATTACTGAACTACAGAATTATGAGCCAAATAAATGGTCCTTGTTTTGATCCATTGGATTTAGATTGGTTTGTCATCCCAGAATACACAGTGATCCTGGAAAAGTTA
Source organism: Noctilio leporinus (assembly GCA_004026585.1). Taxonomy (NCBI): domain Eukaryota; kingdom Metazoa; phylum Chordata; class Mammalia; order Chiroptera; family Noctilionidae; genus Noctilio; species Noctilio leporinus. The sequence goes on along the minus strand of PVIW01000231.1, from coordinate 616,996 downwards.
GCTAGTCACTTTGTGCCTCATAATTCTGTGAGGCAGATAATAATAGTACCTGCCTCATAGAGTTATTGTTGAGGATCTAATGAATTAATGCCTAAAAGTATTGAAAATGCCACTTGAAACTACAATGTGCTCAATAAATATTGTTGTTATTGTTACTACTACTGCTGCTACTACTACTGGAATTGAGATGTGGGAGGATTGCAGGGTATAGTATGGGCCTTAAAGTCCTTCTAAATGCCGTTATTCCAAGAGCCAGCCGGAATGTGGCTTAGTGAATGCATCTGTGGGGGAACATGGGCTAAGTAGAAAGCCAGCCTGGCTTTGTAATGAGTAACCATCCCTACTGACAAAGTTTGCAGGTCTAGGTTTCTGTGTGTCAAGTGTTTTAAAGAATGGCCTTGACAGTATTAACACATTGTATTATTATATTGTCTGTATTAAAACTGGGCTTGTCTATTATTTCCATGTTCTAACCTAGAACCTGGATAAACCTATGCTTTCGTAAGCATTTTGAGAATTCCAGCCCTCTCGGAAGCCATAAAACCCACTTTTTTAAAAATCAGAAGGCTGTTTAGGTACTAATTGTGCTTGAACTATTTTTAATAAACCATTTTTGTTCAGCTTATAATTTTCCATTAGCTGATAGCTTTACACAGATAAAATGAAGTGCAATTCATCTTGCTAGACTAAAACATCCATCTAACACTGAATGGATTTTAATCCAAAGCAAGAAATTAATTGTCATAGCCTGGTAATTACCAAGTCAGGATAGGATTTCATTAAAACTGCTGTTGGATGGAATCACGCATGACTCCATCCAATTTAAAAAATTTTGAACTTGGCTTCTGATTTATGGGTCAACTGTAAAAGGCTTCAGCAGAAATTTTATGGCAGCTCTTGTCCAGGTAAAATCTCACCCTTCATTTGGGTAATTAATGGAAGCCACTAAAACTCAGGTCTGGCTAGGCTTCTTTGTCATCAGTTGCTTCCAGGGATTGAAATGAGATTCTTGATGGGGAGCCTTGCAGCAGACGTAACAATCTCAACTTCTGATTGCCAGGCACAATTTTTTAAAGCTTCGATCACTTGAACAGGACAGATAAGCACAAGAGGGGTGTTGAGATCAGCCAGGTCGCCAACATTAGGATTGGCAATAGAGCCTGAAGAATCATGATGTAGTTTCTGACAACTGGATTTCTGTGTGTCCTGGTTTATTTTTCTTCAGCATCTTCTTATGTGGCCATGTTTTATCTTTCCCACTCAAACAAGACAAACTCTTTTAAGAGTGTGGTCTATGACATTTATATTACACCAGTTATTCTGAACCTTTTAGTGGTTCTAAAACATTCAGTGTGCAAAAGACACACTAAAGTATTTTCTTAAAATGTGTATTACTGGCGGTATATTTGATCTGGTAGGTCTGGGGTGAGGATTGTGAATTGGGATGTTTAAGAGGCTCCCAGGTGATTCTGAGGCAGGTACACTAAGGGCCACTCTTTGAAGACATCACCCCAGGCATGGATCCCTTAAGGTTCTGTGTGTCTGTGAAAGGAGAGGATAGATTGTCACATGTGCTGCAAGGCCACGGAGTAACCATGGCAATGCCTTGTACACAGCGGTATCCAGTATAAGTGATTCATTATTCCTCACTGGTGCTTGAGTTCAAACCACGTGGAATTCAGGTAGTCATTAATTCATGCCATATAACGTTGGGGCTGGATTAGTGCACAGGCAAACGCCAGTTCTTTGAGTAGAGAAATAAAATCGATAAGCCTTTAGCAAGATTAATTTTAAAAAAAGTAAGAGAGGTGGCACAAATACTAATACTAGAAAAATTTTAAAGGATATCACTATAGATAAAACAGGCATCATGTAATAAGTGTGTCTTTTATTTCCCATATTTTCTGCTGTTTTGACATCTGGGGCCTTGCTGATCCTGAGGAGTCTGTCCCTCAGGACAAGAGGCAGTAAAGGACTAGCTTCCATGTTTGTCAAGCTCTCACCTGTCATGTCATCATCTCCCTGTCATTGTCGCCTCAGGGCCAGGGAGCAGACAATGCATTGGGGGAGCAACTCCTATATCCTGGAGGCCCCTGAGACTGTTCAAACTAGCCAACCCCAAGCCTGCTTTCCCTATTTGTTCCTGCAAAAAACCATAGTAAACAATTTTGCCCATGTTTTCCAGTCTCTCTGCCTTCCGACAGGCCCTGATGCTTCCTCAGGTAGCCTTGCATGGTGCGCTGCGCCTCTTGCTTCTAGGGCACTGTGAATAAAAGCCTCCTTCACGACAGCCACTTCCAAGCCTTCATTTCTTATCTACTCAATCAGGACAAAGCCCAGGTACATTTTACCACATATCGAAAAGATAATAAGAGGGTATCACAAACACCTTTATTATGCTACTCATTTTGAAAAATGAGACAAAAAGACAAATTCTGAGAAAAACACAACTTATGAACATTAAAAAAATTTTAATTTGAACATCCTACATTGAGTTAAAGAAGTTCAATTTATGACTAAAAATCCTTCCCAGGCCCAGATGGTTTTATTCTTAAATTCTTCCAATTTATTTTTCAAAAATAAATTCAAAAAAAGTTCCATAGATTTATAAGATCATAGTTCAAGAGATGACTTTTATTTAATTTTCTATTACCATTATTTGAAGTAGTAATATCTATGAAAATAAAACATTAAAGCAAAATTGCACTTTAAGTAATAATAAGTGAAAATAATACATTGTAATTTGTTAAAACAGACATAAGCATAGTCAATTAATTTTTAAAAATTTACAGTGATTTAGATAAATTTTCCACTTTTTAAAAAAAGATTTTATTTATTATTATTCTTAGAGAGAGGAGAAGGGAGAGAGGTTGAGAGGGAGAGAAACATCAACGTATGGTTGCCTTTCACCCGCCTCCATCTTCGGACCTAGCTGGAGACCTGGCTGGAGACCTGGCTTGCAACCTCATTATATGCCCTGGCTGGGAAATTAAACTAGCAACCTTTGGGTTCTCAGGCTGGCACCTTATCCACTGTGCCACCAGCCGGGGCCAAATTTTCCGCTCTTAATTGGATTAGTAAAATGTAGTCTTAATGTCCATATGAATAAGGAAATATCTTTACTAAATCCATAGATTAAAATTTTTTAACAAATTCTCATTTGAGGACATTTTCTTATTGCTTTTAGAAAGGAAGGAAGGGAGGAGAGAGAGAGGAAAAAGAATAAAAACACAATGTGACTAAGAAACACAGGCCAGTTGCCTCCTTATACACACCCCAAGCAGGAATGGAACCCACAACCTGGGTATGTGCCCTGATGGGGAACTGAACCTGGGACCCTTTGGTCCACAAGATGATGCTCCAAACAACTGAGCCACACCAGCCATGACAGCCCATAGATGAATTTTTAAGTTAAAAGGAAAGGCTTCATTCTAATGCATTGATCATGTATTTCATTTTAAGTGGTCCTTTAAAATTTTAAGACTTTATAGGTTTAGATTCACAACAAAATTGACTGGAAAGTACAAACTTCATATACCTTAATCTATGCACGCACAGCCTCTCCATTATCAACATCTACATTTGTTGAACCTGCATTAACACATTGTTATTGCCCCAAATTCATACTTTTCATTAGGGTTTATTCTAGGTGTTGAACATACTATGGGCTTTTGCAAAAGTTTCACTGCCCTAAATATCTTCTGTGCTTTGCCTTTTATTCCTCCCTCACACATAATCCCTGGCAACTACTGATCTTTTTTACTGTCCCATAGTTTTGCCCTTTCCAGATGTCATATAGTTGGAAACACAGAGTATGTAGCTTTTTCACATTGGCTTCTTTCTCTTAGTCACATGCACTTTAAATTCTTTCACATCTTTTCATGGTTTGATATCTCATTTCTTTTTAAAGATGAATAATATTCCTTTGTCTCGAGAAAGACAAAACTGTAAGATTTCACTTATAGGTGGAATCTAAAGAACAAAATGGACAAACAAAACAGAAACAGACTTATAGATACACAAAACATACATAATAACAGCTGTTAAAAACAAGAGGGTTGGGGAACTTTCATTCTGGCTGGGTGAAAAAGGTGAGGAGATCAAGAAGTACAAATTGGTAATTATAGAATAGTCACAGAGATGTAAGTTACAGCATAGGAAATATAGTCAGTAATATTGTAATAACTATGTATGGGGCCAGGTGGGTACTTGAACTATTGGAGGGACCACTGTGTTAAATACATGATTGTCTAACCACTATGCTGTATATTGAAATTAATACAGAATAATATTGAATGTAAGATGTAAATGAAAAGTAAAAAAAAAAAAAAAAGTATTCCATTGTTTAGATGTACCACAGTTTCATCCATTACTTACTAAAGGACATTGCAGTTGCTTCCAAGTGTTGCCCATTATTAATAAGCTATTGTAAACATCTGTGTGTAGATATTTATGTGGAAACAAATTTTAACTCACTTGGTTAAATACCAAAGAGAGCAATTGCTGGATCATATAATAAGAATGTTTGATTCTATAAGAAAATACCAAACTATTTTCCAAAGTAGCTGTATCATTTTGCATTTCCAGTAGCAGTGAATGAGAATTCCTTTTGCTCCACATTTTCAACAGCATTTGGTGTTGCCATTGCTTTTGACTTGAGCCTTTTTTAAAAAAGAATTCATTTTTAGGAAAAGGGGAAGGGAGGGAGAAAGAGAGGAAGAGAAACATCGATCAGTTGCCTCTTGCACCGTCCCAACTGGGGACCTGGCTTGCAAGCCAGGCATGTACCCTGACTAGGAATTGAACTGGTGACCTTTCAGTTTGTGGGACAATGCCACACCATCAGGGCTGGGCCATTTTAACATGTGTATAGTGTTATCTAATTGTTATTCAAATTCGTGATTTCTTAATGACATTTAGTGCTACAATGCTCATTATTTTAAAATAAACTACTTATGTTCATTTTCTCAATTATTGCTTTAAAATATGTCATGGAATACTGCTATTAAATGCCAATACCATTAAAAGCTTTATGATTTCAACTGTATTTTGCCAGCCATGTAGGTGCTTCTAATGGAAAGAAAATTTAATTTATATAATTGTCAACTGACTAGGTTTTTAAAAAATGTTGACTTTAACACACTAGTTCATATATATGTTGTACAAACCATATACATATAGTGTGCTATATGTGTATGCAACAACATTGTAAAGCAATGCTCATATATTTGTCTTGATTAATACTTAGAATAAGTGTATTTAAAGTAAACTTTTCATTTTAAAATAGTTTTCAATTTACAGAAAAGTTGCAAAGATAGTATAGTATACCCCACCTCAATTTCCCTAATTGTTAAGTTTTTACACTAATACTTAATACATTAATGTTAACTAAAGTCGTTATTATTCTTATTTCCTTAGTTTTTACTTAATGTTAGATAATGTACACTAATATTTAATATATAATATACCCTGATTGGGAATTGAACTGGTGACTTTTCACTTTGCAGGGTGATGCCCAACTGACTGAACCACACTGGTCAGGCCCTCCATATTAGCCAAAAGTGAACATTTCCCAATTTATTTTACTTGATTTTTAAAATTATTTTATTTTAAAGACTTTATCCATTATTTTCAGAGAGAAGGGCAGAGATGAAGGAAGAAAGGGAGAGGAGCATCAATGTATGGTTGCCTTTCACCTGCCTCCAGCTAAGCACCTGGCTGGAGAGCTGGCTTGCAACCTGGTTATGTGCCCTGGCTGGGGAATTGAACTAGCGACTTTTGGGTTCTCAGATTGGCACCTTTTCCACTATGCCACCAGCCAGAGTGATTTTTTAAAATGTGTTAACCACTTTCTGCCAATTCAAATATAAAGAGTCAGAAGTGTTAGTGGATTTAAAAATAATTTTTATTTACTTTAAAGAGAGTAGATGAAGGAGGGAGAAAGAGAGGCAGAGAAACATCAATGTGCAAGAGATACCTCTATCAATTGGTTGCCTCTTGCACGCCTCCAGTTGTGACTTGGCCCCAGGCCAGGCATGTGCCTTGACTGAGAATAGAACCAGCAACCTTTTGGTTCTCAGGCCAGCGTTCAATCCACTGAGCCACACTAGCCAGGCCCCAACTTATATTATGAGGACAGACTATCCCTCGTACCAAAGATACATGACAAGCATGGCAAGAGAGAGAGACAGAGGAAGGGAGAGGGAGAGAGAGAGAATCTATGTCATGAACATTGAGGTCAGCTTTGGATAGTACTCAAGCCACATCAGGAATTAATTTTGGAGAATTTTAAAGATCACAGAATTCTGAAGCAAGACAACTGACCTCCATAAAGTATCCTTTAAGTAACAGCTTTAGGTTTGACATTAGACTACTTTTGATAATGAACATCTGATCTTGGGAGGCCAGGTGACCATGAGTTCCAAACAATACATCATGTCTGGGTACTGTTTTATCCAATTCACCACAAAGCAATGCTATTCTGTCATCAAGGGGAAAGGATAGTAGCAAGATTGGGCCTCAGTAGGTCCTGAAGGTGCAGGTTAGTTTCAGGAGCTGGTGGCTGGTAACGTTTCTCAGAACTCCTATTCCTGACACTCTGCTTCTCTCCCTCACTTTGCATCTGGACACAGGGAGGAGTCTTATGAGTTGTTAACTGAGGAGGCAGAAACCGCCTTATGTACAGGTGACTGTGCACAATATATCATAGATTACTGCACTGTTAGAGAGAGCCCCACTCAGAGGTAGCCTTGAAGGATAATAAAGAATGGGAAATTTTCCTGTGTGCATAACTGATGAATACATAGTTTTATCCACTTTTCTTAGGAAAAGAGATTAATTGGCATATGGATCTATGCTGAAAAATAAGCAGCAGTTAATGTTTTGTTGGAAGATTAGGGCTATGGAGAATGATCGGAATATTAGTAATAAGGAGGTTCAAGGAATACGTTTGGTTCCAAAATGTGATATTTTTTTGATATTTTTTTATTCCATATAAATTTCACTAGAAATCTCTCACTTCAGAAGAATACTTTAATGACCAAACAAAGATGAACTTATCTTCTCTAAATGTCAGCCATCCACCTTCCCCAGCCACCTGGGTATTTATTGCTCTCATTGCCCATGACCAGGGAAGATACAGTGAAAAAAATTTCCCTTCCTGCCGCTATTGAGAGCCCAAAGTGCCACAAAGCAATCATCTTTAAAACCCTCATATGTAGCCACACAAAATACCTGGCAGCTAGTTAGTTACATTGAACTCATTCCATCACAGAAGATGCAGTAGTTTTTCCTTACAAAACTAGATACTTTTGGGGCTGAAATTTCTGTCCCTGCTGAATCCATCACATATGGAGTTATTAGGGCCTTACTTACCATTATGGTGCCTTTCCTACACACCAATTCCCCGAATAAGCGACTCTCTTCTAGTTGCAAAATGCAAGGCAATGGGCTTGTAGGATACACTGGTCCTATTATGTCCTCCACAACTCAGAAGCAAGTGATGTCACAGAATGGTGAAATGACTTGTTAAAGATGCAGAAAGGGAATAAGATGGGCCTTGAGAGACTGAAGCCTTATAGGTTTGGTCATTCTACCTGGAAGGAATTCCACTGAGAGGCTGAATAAAGGCAATGGAAACATCAAATGTACAGAGGAGGGGAGAGCTCACTAACAAGAGCCATGGCTTAGCGAACAGTTCCAGAACAGGGGCTGTTGGTCATAGCTAAATCTGCCTTTTAGTTGATAGGTTGTAAAGCTTTGAGATGGTGTTGTGACACACCTGGAGGTGTGAATGAAAAGATACCCAGTGACTTAGAAGCTAACATGAGATAGGAATTGGTGTGCAGAATCATTTATCTGGGAGGTGATCCCAGGAAGCACCAGTAGGAGAGTGGGAACATAAGATTGAGGAAGGCAAGGTAATAAAGGGTACATTAGTATACTTCATTAATGTGAGCAACTGGAGTTTAAACCCATAGGATTAAAAACCCTGGAAGGCTGTAGAATATGCACCTAACAGTTATTCCAATAACTCTCATAAGGGTGAGGAAGATTCAATAAGTATCCTCCAATCCTTTAAGTCATTGATTGAAGGCTGATCCAAAAGAAGTAATAATCCTTTTATTCTTCCTACATGCTTCAAGAATGTTCAGTGAGGTCTCCAGTGGCCACAGAAAGCCCACAGGCAAAGAATTGCAAGTGTTGAAAGTTGAGAGACATGTCCAGCATGCACTGAAATAGTACTTTCCATAAGTATGAGTTTGTCTAGATATCATATACTTGGAGAATAAGGGCGCTTTGCTTCTGGGTGCAGTAGCTGTGAAATTACGGAAAGAAGTGCATTTGAGGTATGTGGTATGATTATATAATGTTGGGTGGGAGTATTTGTGTTTTTATAGATGGGAATGTGGGCAAATGAACAGCCAGAGAAAACAATGTAGTGGACATCTCTTTGGGAAATTGCTCCCCAAACATTCTGTTCTGATAGCCTAGCTCATCAGAGGATAGCTTCTACCTCTACCCTATTGATCACAGAAGTGAACACATAATCATGCTAAGACAATAGACTTCTCCCTCTTGGGAACATGTTTCTGAGTGGGAATACACAGGGATGGAAGATGGTTGGTTCTGAGTTATATAAAGACAATCCTGTAATGATTAAGTCTGAACTTCTACCTACAAGATCTCTGGTTGTAGACTTCCAGAGGCTGGTCGGTCAGCTCTTCTTTCAGTTCTGTGAACTACCAAGCATCCTTTCTGTTAGCATCAGTTTGGGTAACTTACCTTCAAATAAACTGAACTCACACAAAATTTCAGAGTTCCTGGAGTGTCAAAGTCAAAATTGCCTGTATAATAAATGATCTGAACCCAGTTTCTATATAATTTTAGGTTTCTTTTCCCCAGCTTATATTAATTTCTCTGAAGAAAAAGGGAGTTAATGCCAATAGGAAATTAAAGCTAAGTATCTGCCTCTTTCAAGTTGAACAGGAAAAAAAAAAAATCATTAAAGAACTGAAAGACCGAAACATGGGCATGGAATTAACTGTTAATATAAATTGATTAAGCTTTAAAGTGCCGAAGTCTTCAGAAGATGGAAAGTGACATATTAAAAGAAGGATAAATGAAGCAAAGTTATTTGGCATCAGTTTTTCTGAATTATTCCTAGGAAGAAGCATGTTAAGTAAAGGAAGCCAAATTCAAAAGACCACACATTATATGATTGCAAATTGCTTGGTTTTGGGACGCCAACTTTCCTTATGTATAAAATGGGAATTATGACACTTAATCCCAAGGGTTATTATAATAGCACATGTATGTAAAGTGCCCAGCAGGCTGACTAGCATAGGAGATCATGGGAGTGGAGGTGATGGTAATGTTGGTGTCATCATCTAGGACTAGGCGTAGTAGATGCTTTTAAAAAACATTTGGACAGCTTAATTTTTATCTCCAAGGATTCTATGGTGGGCTAAAATTCTGGGATACATCCGGACCATAGCTGTGAGTCTAGCCATTGTTGGGCAGGCAGGGGAAACTCTAATTTTCTGATCTGAGTGCCCTGCTTGCACTGCACTCTGATGAGATGCCACATAGCCTTTTCCACAGAGTGTGACGCTGCCACCAAACAGACTTGCAAAAACATTGTTGAAGCAATGAAAATGTAACACAATGTGCCCAGAAGATTTAAATCTGGTCTCCTGGAAAACGCAGTTTGGGATTTCTCTCTTCCTCTGGCATGTTGTTCATGTTGTCCTTTCTACCCTTTTATCCAAATTTAAACAGCACAGTTTTATGGAGCAGCTGGCCTGCAGAGGACCTCTTGGGAGAACAGTTTGTGAATCAAAGCAGTGGAGCCCTGCTTGCAATGATAACTTAATCCCTGAAAGACAATATCCCTAAAAGACAGCCAGTTTTGCTTTTCCCTGGATCTGGTTGGAGTAGGTACTTTAATGAACTTTCTGCATTGCCACGAGCCTCTTGACACAGTAAATGCCCATCCAAAAAAGCCCTTGGCCCTCAGGGTATGGTGTAGGCACGCACAGAGGTCACTTTTCACAAACAACAAAGATCCAGGGCACTTAAAAATGTCCATTCTTCTATTTGAAGGAGGCAGAGGAGATGGGTTTAGGCCATACAATAAGTTCACACTGTGTCCCTGTCACTGAATACAGCTACAAAATCTGGCCAGAATCCATAAAGCAACCTCTGGAAGACTTTGGAAAGTAAATGATAGCAGGCGGAGGGGGAAGATCAGCATTTGAAATAAACCCAAACTGGCAGTGAGGTTACCATTTTCTCCTCCAGATTCTCCGCCTGAAGCAGTGCAGCCTGACATGCTGAGGTGGGCACTGGTGCCAACAGAGAAAGATTCAGGAAAAGCCCTTTAGTCCTTGGTAGAGGAATGAGACATGTCTCTCATCACCCAATGAGAGTAGGGAACTCCCCTGTTGTTGTTGCTGCTGCTCTGTTTTTCACCCTTCTGTCACAAGCAAGGATCCATGCACCATCCACAGTGGTGGTGGCCATGATGCTGGTAACAATGGGATTGTAAAGAAACCAAAACTGTAAGAAAGGGTAACCCTCCTTTCCAGTCTAAAGTGCTGTGGTCTAAAAAAGGTGGGGAAACCTCTATTGCCTTTATTGTTTCTCAAAAGAAACTTTGCAGGCAAGGAGGGACTGGCAAGAAGTATTTAAAGTGATGAAAAGCAGGGACCTGCAACCAAGCTTACTCTATCCAGCAAAGCTATCATTTAGAATGCAAGGGCAGATAAAGTGCTTCCCAGACAAGGTAAAGCTAAAGGAGTTCATCATCACCTAGCTATTATTATGTGAAATAATTTAAGACCCTTATTTAAGAAAAGAATCAAAACTATGAACATTAAAATGACAAGAAACTCAAAACTATCAACAACAGAACCTAAAAAATAACAAAAACAAACTAAGCAAACAATCAGAATAGGATCAGAATCATAGGTATGGGGATCAGTTAGAGGGTTATCAATCATGGAAAGTGAAGGGGAGAAATGGGGAAATGGTGCAGGAATTAAGAAGCAAAATAGACAAGGGGAAGTTAAGAATAATACAGGAAAGGGTGAAGCCAAAGAATTGATATGCATGACCCATGGACAGGAGCTAAGGGAAGTGGGATTGCTGGAGGGAAGTGGGATACTGGGTAGAGGGGAGCAAAGGGAAAATAAACTGGAATAACTGTAACAACACAATCAATAAAATACACTAAAAAATTAATACATCTTATACCATAAGACATGGTTGCTCAGGAATCCTAGGTCCTTAGCTCTTGTTTTTTCATTTAAAAAATAATTTATTGAAGTAAAATCACCAAAAATTAATTTTAAGTATTTTAAAGTGTGCAACACAGTGGTTTTTAGTGCATTCTCAATATTGTAAGTCACCACCTCTATCTAGTTCCAAAATAATTCCATAATTTAACGTAAAACTCCTTACCCATTAAGCACTTTCTCCCCATCTATATGGATTTATCTATTCTGGATAGTTCATATAAAAGGAATCATATAATGTATGACATTTTGTATCTGGCTCCTTCCAGTAGGCTTAATGTTTTTGGAGTTTCATCCACACTGTAGCATATACAAGTATTTTACTTCTTTTTACGGCTGGATAATATTCCATTGCATGTATATACATGAATGTGTTTATCTAGTCATTCATTAATGGCAGTTGCCTTATTTGTGCCTTTTAGTTATTGTGAATAGTGTTGGCATAAACATGTGTGTACATGTATTTGTTTGAGTACCTGTTTTTAGTTTTCACCTGGGAGTGAAATTGCGGAAGTGCAGGGTTGCACGATGGTTTCATGTTTCACTTCTTGAAGAACTACCAAAATATTTTCCTCAGTGGCTGAACTATTTTGTATTCACACCATCAATATACAAGGGTTTTAGCCCTGGCTGGTGGCATAGTGAGTAAGGTGCCCACCTGCGAACCCAAAGGTCACTGGTTCAATTCCCAGCCAGGGCCTCCAGGTCTCCAGCCAGCTCCGTAGCTGGAGGTGGGTGAAAGGCAACCATACATTGATGTCTCTTTCCCTCTCTACCTCTCTCTCTTACCCTCTCAATGAAAAATAATAAAGTCTTTATATATATTTATATATAAGATATACAAGGGTTCCAATTTCTCTAAACTCTTGCCAACACATTTTTTTTAATCCTCACCCAAGGACATTATTTTTTTCATTGCTTTTAGAGAAAGGAAGTGAGAGAGGAAGAGAGAGAGAGAAACACTGATGTGAGAGAGAAACATGGATTGATTGCCTCCTGTACATGCAGACCAAGGAATCATACATTAGAGCCACTGTGTATGTATTGTGCCCTGACAGGGAATAGAACAGTTACATGATGACACTCCAACCAACTGAGCCATACCATCCAGGGCTGATTATAGTTATCTTAGTGGGCATGAAGTGCTACCTCATCATGTTTTTTATTTGCATGTCCCTAATAACTAATGATGTTGAGTACCTTTTCATGTATTTGTTGACTATTTGTATTTTTTTGAGAAGATATGAGGTCTGTCCAGAAAGTATCCAGTCACATACTATGAAAAATAGAGGCATTTATTGAAGTGGATACAAGACTGTACAAAGGACAATGATGCCTCAGTCCCCTTCAAAGTAGGCACCTAGGGACCTCACACAGCTCTCCCAGTCATCATTAGCTGCCCAGTCGGATTTTCCTGATTCTCATCAATGGTCTGAAATCTCTGCAGCCTCCGGACTGTGCACCTTGGAATCCAGGCACTGGCCACACTAATTCCCTGGGACTTGCACCTATCCTATGTTCCTTACCCTGTCCTTCAGCCACTCTGGCTCTTGAGAAAACCTCAGTGCTGCCCACTACAATGCCTTCATCTCTTAGATTGTTTATTGATGGTACATCAAGACACAAATGATTTGGGAGTGTTGATCTTGTACTTTGCAACTTTGCTAAGTTTATTATCTCTGTTGTCTCTTAATTTTTTTGGTCGATTCTTTGGAGTTTTCTATACATGAGATCATGTCATCTTTAAGTAGAGACAGTTTATTTTTTCCTTTCCAATATGAATTCCACTTCTTTTTCCTGCAGAATTACTTTGGCTAGGAGTTTCAGTATCATAATGAATAGCAGTGGTGAAAGCAGGCATCCTTGTCTTGACCCTGTACTTTGTCCATGATGTCACTCCATAGCTCTTGTTTGAAGGGTATTCAGTCCCTAGATACCTGTTTTCCTAGAGAGAGGATAGCAACTTCCTCTAGAATAAAGCTTTGGGGCCATATGAGTTTCCTGCACCTTAAAATAAGGAATTTCTTTGTCTTTATAGAGCCCAACCATGCCTATTCCTGATGGTCAGAGAGAAAATAGTGGGACAGCCTACAAACCAGGTTGTACTTTAGCTATTGAAAATAAGACCTAATCATGTAGATAAAATTTTTTCACTTTAATCCTCTCAATAGTTTCCCATTTATAATTGTGGAACTGAGCATCCTATAAGCAGTAACTATCCAAGTTCCCATGACTGAAAGAACTGAACCTGAACCCAATCCTTCAGCTCTCAGCTTAGCCCTGAATCCCTGATCTAGAAACTCACTAAGCATGGTTCCAGGAGAGCCCTCCTTCACTTCCCATTCTTTCCTCTGGCCCCCTTTTGTCAAGGTGGCCCATGAGTTATCTGCCAACTACAGGCACGGATAAAGTCTTGGTTATCTCTGATATCTTCTGGGTTTCTGGTGGCTACTTCCAGGTGCTGCCCATTTCCTGTGAAACAAAACCCTGCTCACTTCATTTTCCACCAAAATTGGCCAATAAAGAAGAGCCAGGGTTGCCCTGGCTGGTAGCACAGTGGTTAAGGCGCCGGCCTGCGAACCCAAAAGTTGCAGGTTCGATTCCCCAGCCAGGGCACATAACCAGGTTGCAAACCAGGTCTCCAGTCAGGTCTGTGGCTGGAGGCAGGTGAATGGCAACCATACATTGATGCCTCTCTCTCTCTCTGCCTCTCTCCCTCTCTCCCTTCCCCTCTTTCTAAAAAATAATGAAATAAAATCTTTAAAAAAAAAAAAAAAATAAAGAAGAGCCAGGGTCCTGGGAGGCTGGTCCACCCTTCTTTCTTGGTAGTATAGACACAAGCCCTCTAGGGGGCACTGTTGACCCCAGTTGCAGATTCTTAAACTACACCAAGTCCTTTGCTGACCTGGGAAGCACTCCGAGACCTAGCAGGGGCCTGGATGCCAACACAGGGCCATCCTGCAGTCAGCCAGGCCATGTTCCCTGCCTCGTGCAGATATTTCTTCCTTAAATAAAATGAAGTAAAATGAAATGTGTGCTATTGTGTGATGCAAACAATACAAGAAATGTTGAGTGAAAGATTATGTTTTCCCTTGCATTTCCCAAACAGTATATCCAATTCCCCTGTAACTCAGAGAACTTGTATATATCACTCTGAGTCAATTGAGAATCTGGCATGGGGGCATACGGCCATCACAGGCCCTGCCTTCAGAGGGTCCTGATTAGGTCCCAGGTGTGCACTTTACTGTCCAGCTAGCTGGATGGCCTTCAGCTTGTTTTCCTACTTGTGATATGAGAATTATGATGGCAAATATTACACAGGGCAGTTTCAGTGATTGAATAAGAAGCAACATGTTTACCTCCATGTTTGGCACAAGGTAACTTTCAGTAATGAGAGACCATGAATAAGTCAAGGAGGCCTCTGAGACTTGATGAACACAATGATAAGAAATCCAATTCTAAAAATATAAAGGGGTCTCTACTAGAGTCCCAAAAGGCTCCCCTGGGCTCCTGTTCCCTCTGAACCTTGCAGGAGCCAATGCTGCTGGCAAGCTGCCTTGTCCAGCATAACTGCTTCCTCTACCTGCCCCTGTGGCTGTGACTTCTCTTTCCTCTCCTGCTGTGGCTTCTGTTCCCAAAGCCCCCTCCTACCTTGAGTGTGGGCCAGAGCTAGTCCATGTGCAAGCAGCAACCTCCCCTGGTCTGAACCACAAGAGTTAATACTACGACCTTGCGAACCAAGATGCAAGAATACATTGTCTGGCTGAGGTTTTGGGTAGATCCTACCTTGTGGACACTTTTCCAGTCTTCTAGAAAATTAAATTGTCTTGACTCCTTTTCTAGTCTTCACTCCACCTTGCCATTGGTTAAGGTGAGGAGCCTTAATTTGGACTTCCAAGAGAGTCTGGGAATAGACTTTATGGGGGCTGTGGACTAACACAGGAAAAATCACAACTTAATTTTCACTAATCTATGGTGAATTTAATATGTCCTCCCATTATAAAGTAGTCAACATAGTCTAATGGAATGAGTAACAGCTGTGATTTTTTTCACCAATACAATTAACAGATATTTCACATGCCAGTGATATATTGTTTATGCTCATTGTGACCTCCTAATGAGGGTTGTTATTAGACCCACAGCTAGATCTTGTATTTAATGCAGAGTTACTCAGAGCACTGGTCTGTGGAATGGTGCCAGTCTATGAGTCATTACAGGTTCATGATAAGGGAATACAGGAATTGAGAGTAAACATTTAGAAACTTTTTAAACAATTTGAATAACTTAATAATAATTAAATAATTTTGAATGACAACAAAAATTTTTGAGTAATAAACGTTGGGGTTTGTATTTCACATTTTCATTCTATTTTATAAAAGTCGTTAGTCCAAGATGGACTGGAAAAATAAATTGGTCTTTCCCCACAGATAGAGTGAAAAGCATAATTTAATGTATTAAGAAGGATACACACATTTAAAAAATACTTTGATAATTGCTTTTCAACATAATTGGCTTCTTTTATATTTTTATTCCATCTTATGTAAAACATCATTTTGAGATAGGATCAGTTAGCTTCACCAGAAGGTCAAAGGAACCCATGACATGAAAATGTTAGGAATGGCTGAGTAGGAGCTCCAGGATCTCACATCCGTTTTCACCTAAGTCTCTAAGTGGAGACAGGATTACCCCTCATCTGATCCCTGGGACATGAGTGAACATCCTTCTCCATCTCCCGGCCATGATAAGCTGCCAGTATGTCCATGGATTTCAGCTTCCCTCCCATCCTTCCCCCAGTATCATGATTTTCAGTCCAGCCAGATTTCCCACTCTAAATCTGTAGATGGACCTCCCATCTTCCTAGGCTCATCAATCACCACATTAAATACGTTTTTTTTTTTTTTTTTTTTACCATTTCCAAAATTAAGAATACCTTCTCTTAGAATTTGTACTTGCCTTAACCTCATCCATGTTTCAAGATCCAGCTGAAGCCTAATCCTCTCATAGGAGACCAAGAAGACACATCCATCCCGTACAATTTTTCCTCCTCTGAGCTCTTATGTGGTCATGACCTGGCAGGAAGGGCATAAGACTGACTAGGAAGTGTGGGCAGGTGGTACAGTGTCTAGACTTATTAGATACCTGCAGCTATTCTAACTGGGGTCAGAACACTTATAGCTGAGCTAGTGGAAGGAACATGTTACCCAGCAATATAAAATTGTGCCAGGTTTTAGGGAGGCGAGTGATTGTTCAATAGCCTTTTCATTTTATAGATGAGGAACTGGAGGTATTAAGTGGTGTATCCTGTGGAGGCAGGAGATGTCTACTTTTGCTTTTATTTCTGGCTGGGTTTTGCCCTGCTCTCACTAGTGTCAGTCTGTTAACAAAGGCACAGTTGGTATTCTGACTATTTAGAGCAGACTTGATTAGATCACACCTACTTATGAGTCAGAATCCCTGACATTGAAGGTCCTGCTCATGCATGTGTCTGCATTTATAGCCCTCTCTCCTGCTCATATGGTGGGCCTCTCTTTCTCCAACTATCTCAGGGACACATTAGTATGTTGATATCTGCTTTTGGCTTAGAATTGCATCCTCCAAAACAGTGTTAGGAGGCCTCTGGTAATTAATATCCAGTAACGCCATTCCTGATGCAGAGTTTAACACATTTGATTAGATATCTTCTGGTGGCTAGATTGATGGATCTTTCCTTAATCTCCATCACAATCCTTCCCTGGAGAGGCCTTTAACAGTGGGACAGGCTAGTTGTACACATTACTGCTGAAGATCAACAGTGTGGTATTTAGCGCGTGATCAATTGGCTCAAGTCTTTCTGAGGTTAAGGTCTGGGTTGGAAGAAGACTGGGTTATTGGTGTCAGGGCACGGGCCCCTAGTCCCTCGAACACCTCTCCACCGTCACATCGCACCACCCTCTGAAACCCAGGTCTTTCTGGATTTCCAGAATAAGGAATTGAATCCAAGATAAGTCTGATTTGTAAAATCTTAGGGGATGATATAGCCCTTGGGATGTCTGTTGGAAGCAAGGAGATGAGCAATATGATATCTCAAGCTCAAAAAGTAAACCCTTTCTCAAATTCCATATAGGCTGCGCCTTTTCTCCAAATTATAGTACCTTCTCCAATCTCTCCTAACTCTGCTCTTCCCCACCATGACATCGTCCTGCCTTCCACAATAAGCAGTTGAGATCATTATTAAAGAAGACAGCTGAGTGAAACTTTTGGTGTTTCTCTACCTTTTTCTTCTCCTCCTTCTCCTTTTCCTTCTTTTTCCTCCTTCTCCTCTTCTTTCATCATTATTATCATTATGCTTATTTTTATTACCATCATTAACATTTTTTACATCTTGCCATGTGCCCGATGCTGAACTTAAATAATTTTATTTAATCTTCTAATAGTTTATATGAGACATGTGCAATTATCACACTATTCTTTTTCCTATTGGAGAGGTGGTAGAGCATGAAGATTAAGAGCTCAAGTTCTGGAGTCAGAGAACTTGGGTTCAAATCTCTCTCCATTATTACCCATGGGACTATTGGTTGGTTACTTAAACTGAATAAGCTTCAATTTCCTCACTTGTAAATGAAGGTAATGTAGTGTCTATCTAGAGCCTATGAGTCTTACTAAAAATGAAAAAGAAAGGAAAGGAGGGCAACAGGAAGGGCTAGATACGGTTATAGAAAGACATTTTCTACAAATAAATGGTGTTTTGGGCTAATAACTAGGGGAAAACTAAGATCAATGAATGATTCCAAAAGAATTGGTTTGAATCAGAAGAATTGAAACTTTGGTCCACAGGTCATGAGAAGTCCATGGGCTCCAATTTCCAGCACTTCTTGGTTCAGAGGTTGGACAGCCATGTTCTAAGGTGGTCAAGTAACCTGGGATGTGGAAATCTGGGGAATGGATACAACTGGAAGTCTGGTGGAGTCCACTTCATTACCCAATTCTCCCATAGAATCAATCCTCTTCAGTTCTCATATTGGTTTTGTATGATGTTGGGAGCCTCAGAATGGAAGGGGCTCTTTTCATCACAGCTGTGTCTCCCTCTGCTTTCTGGGCTCTGCTGGGCCAGATCAGAGGACATCTTCCACCTACTCAGTCTTGTAGGTGGCCAGGGAGGTGGGGTTTGGGGACAGATGGTAGCCATCTCTCTTAACTTTCTTATTTCCTCTTATGTGTGTGCATGTACGTGTGCACGCACACACACATGAGTATAATGCTTATATAGACTTGCTATGTACGAGAGGTGTCAATGTCTTTTCTCCAAAAACCTATATAAAAGTTGCATAGCTTTATAAATAAGAAAACAGAAAGATATACACCCAGAAAACAAGGTATGTACCAATCTGGAAGTTCCAATTTGTAGACTGGGTTCCAAAGGGATGTTTCAGTTTTGATGGTCAGAAACTCCCATTGAAATTTTTCTTAGTAATAATACTCCTAATGGTAGTTGTGTCCCCATAAGAGTCTATTTCATGCCATATGGCTGAAATACTGCACATTCACAGTAGAAATAGAAAGTTATGCTCTTTTAATATCCATAACCGAAGCACCAAATACTAACATTGAGTATGAGCAAGACTTTTATTTCCTGAATATTGTTCATTGATAACAAGAAAACTTATTAGAGGAGGAAAAGAAGGTTGATAAAGAATTGATAACATCTGAACACTGGCAGAAAGCATTAAATGCTTCAATTTTTCTTGAAGTGTAGCCCAAGCATTACTCATTGCAACCTTGATTAAGGTTGTTTCTTGTTCACATTTAGACCACAAAGAGTGCGTGAGAGCACAATAGAAGAAATAAAGAGAACAAAGAAGAGGAGAACAAGGAGGAGACAGAATGTTTATAGACAGCTTACAAATTAGAAATGTGGTGTTTGGTGTAAAATTAATTGAGCATGAATGGGAAAAGACAACAGAAAAGGGAGTATGTAGAAAGAAATAGAAGGCCAGGCAAGCACATCTTTGTTATCAGCAGCTTCTTTCATGACCTTTGTTCTGGGGTTGTGGGGGAGGGTGCGGACGCAGTATGGGGAGATTTCAGACTGGGCAGAGGATGAACATTAGAATTAAATTTTACAAGGATAAGTCTTTGGAGAGTCTGGTATTTCTAACTTAGAGTGTACTTATATTTGCCTTATCCATAATAACTGCTATCAAGTGATTATAAAATTGATTGTTTTTGTGATATCTCATTCTGTTGTCATTTCCACTGTCTAGCATTTGACATTGACATCACCAGCTAGGTGATGGACCTGAGGTACTTTCCATCACCCTTCCCCTCAGTCAGTGTGCTCCATGACTTCATGTATATATATGTTAATGACCTTCCATGGAGCATCACAAACCTTGTTGATCCACACCAAATTCTATCTCTACTTGAGTTATTAACTCCTTAACCCACTGGGAAATCTGATTAAATACATGCTGTCTCTCTATTGCAGTGGTAACAAAGAGGAGGGAAGAGTTTTGTGAATGAAGATATTTATCTCATCTAAATGTGGCAGTTCAATAGAAATGGTTATCAGATGAGTCATCTTTGATTCACCCTCTATAAATGGAAATTTCAACTGTGCAATGAAATTTCCAGCCTTTGTTCTCAAGTCTGGAACATGTCTCCAATGATGGTTTGTTGCCTAAAGAATCAAAATTATAATAGTTGGGTTCTTGACTAAGAAAAACACTTCTCAGGAAGAGATTGTCAAAAAGGCATGTCACCAGTACAAACAACAAAGTCAAGTGCATGTAGCTTTCCAGTAAGTATTTGTTGACTAAACCAACTTATGAATGAACAGGTTGGTGAAGAAGAAAGAGGAATTGAGGATTACTCTAAATTTTCTGGCTTGGGAGATAGCGCTAGGTTGGAATAGTATTAACGAGGTGGATATGTAACAGGAGATAGATTATATCAATGTGGTGAGCTCAGTTTTGAACACTTTGAACTGACATCCGGGTGTGTATCTGTGGGACATCCGGGTGTGTATCTGGATGTTTGTTGTGTGGAGCACACATTATGAAAAGAAAAAAGTGCTGGCTCATGTAAAGGGAATCTTGTCACAATTAATGTTCTTTCTTTCCTTCCTTCTTTCTAACTTTTCTACTTTTACAAACATTTTGGTGTCATCTGTTATTTGCAAAGCTTTGTTCTAGGCACTGAATACATACGAAAAGAAATCGTTTTAACTCATTCATTTAACAAATATTTTATTGAACACTTACTCTGTGCCAGGCACTGTCCAAGGTGGTACATTGGTCTGATGCTAGTGTGTCAAATAGACACAGTCCCTCTTCAGAAAGAATTTTAAATAATTTAAATTACAAGGCAAAAAAACTAAAAAAAAAAACAAGTAAATAACTGTTGAAGACCACAGATTGCTCTTTATCTCCTGCATAGGACATGTATACATTAAGTGATTATTCACAATCAAATAAGTAATTATCTAAAAATTGAACAAATATTTGCTATTGAAAATTAATTCCAGCAGGGATCAATTGGGCCATTTTTATTTCAATCTTTCTTGCCATATGGAGTCTTTAAGAATATATATTTTTAAATGACTATAGTGAGATCCTTTATCCAAAGTATAAATTGTGGAAAACAAACCCTATATGATTTCCAAAGGTCCAGATACTAAGAAGAGACTGAAAGTTTTGAAAGGGTCCCTTAGTAATGGAAATGCTCATGACTACTGGAGTCCATTACTTTAATTGCTGTATTTTTGAAATTCTGAGATGATCTCATTCAATCCATCAAACACTGCTTTACATATCCAAGAGATCAAAAACTTAAAAACAACAAAATTAATTCAGTTATTTTGTTTTCAATTTGAATTCCAAATGTCATAATAGCAAACAGAAACATTTTTTAAAATACTAAAGAGAAATAAACAAATTAAAACCACTAGAATATAGAATGACAAAATAAAAAGTCAGAAAGTATCAAAGGTTAGCAAAGGTGTGGGTATTGTCCCTTGTCCCCATTGGAATTGCCATCTATTTCAGATGGCAGTGAAAATTGGTACAAATGTTTTGAAAAATTATATTACACTCTCTTATAAAGTTAAACCTAACTACTCTATGATTCCTAGGTATATGTCCAACATAAATAAGTGCATATTTTCACCAAAGGCATCTACAAAAATGTCAATAGCAACATTGTGCATAATACACTAAACTAGAAATGACCCAAGTATTCATCAACAAAATAGATGAACACATGCAAATATATTCATACTACTATATATTACTACTCAGGAATGAAAAATAACACACTATTGCTACATTCAACAACAAGGATGTATGTTTTAACAAAAGAAACCAGATATAAAAGAGTGCACGCTGCATAATTTCATTTACATGAAATTCAAGTACAGGCAAAACTAATTGATGATGAGAGAAGTTAGAATAGAGGTTATCTTTGTAGGACGTTGACTGAGAGGATATAGCACCTTTTGGAATGCTGCAAATGTTCTAGATCTTGATCTAGGTAATGCATCACACAGGTATACACACGGACAAATTCATTGAGCTGTATACTTAAAATCTGTGAACTTTACTGATGTAAGCTATCTCTTATTTTAAAAGATTTTAAATGAACAAAACACAAGTAATTTGGCCCATTGTGGTTCATATTTAGCCCCTCACTGAGCACAGCCAAGCGAGGTGGCTGATGGACCTGTGTGAAGAATTCTTGAAGGTCCCATCACCCTGCCACAACACTGACCACAAAATACCTATGCAGTGTTATCTAACTCACCAATATCTATGGATAACATGACATGGCAGTCATTGCATAGCACAGACCTTTCACCTACCTACTTCTTTCCTCTCTGTTTCACAGTCAATTCATACATCAACCCTGGTCTGCCGTTCCTGCTTCTTCTCTTTCTCCACTTAACCTCCACCCCCACCATATATGGAGAGGGGTAGAGGGGTTGACCTGAGAACATTCCACATTCCAGAAACAAGGCCACAAGTAAGTAGACTTCTAGACTATTGCCTGGTTAGGATCATCTATCTAAGCTAAACCAGAGAAATGAGGGAACTTCTTAATGCCCACAATAAAGCACTTATGCCTTCCGAAAAGGTATAGACTTTTCCTCCAGCCAGCACATGCTAGCACAAGAAAGTAGACTGAGTTATTGGTTATTTTTATCACTTTTAAACAGAGATTCTTTAAATGCACGAGATGATAGGCAGGTGATTTTCAAAAGGAACGATGATATAAAACAAGATGATAAATGATGTAAGTGGAAGTAACCACAACTATTCCAAGCCTACAGAAGGTGATTAATAGCAATTAATTAAAGCCCATGCTCCACATTCAGAGTCCAGGCAGTAATCAATGTCAAGGGAAACAGAGTGTGAGTGATGGGGTGGGCAGGAAAAATGAGAGACCGGAGACCATAATACAGTGAGGTCATGCCAGGGATTTATTCTCTTGCTTGGATATACTGGGCATTTTTCAAGGACAGCAGATGTGAGCCCTGCACAGAAGGTGAGAAATGTATACCCTTCCACGTGAAGAGCGTGAGAGAGCTGGGCTCCCACTCTGGGGAATACAAGCACTGCTTCCCCTCCTTTGGCCTGGACATGTCAATCTCACTTGGTGGCCACCTGGTCCCGGGATTGTGTTAAAGTCTTTGTTTCAGGAATGTACAGCCCTGGGTAGCAAGGTTTGCCCATCATTTCCTGTGAGAGCATCCTGTTTGGAGGCACCTGCAGTCCCATGTGGTCTTCATATGTCCACTCACTGTGTTAGTTGGCAAAAGACAGCCACCTCCTGATCAAAGGAACAAGGCTGCCCCCCTCCCATGTTTGCTAATATCAGGTAGAAGCTTCAAGCATATTACTTGGGTTCCTTTCCCTGATGTCTTCCAAGCACCTCAACATCACAGGTTTTCATGAAGAAGAAAAACATAATCTAAGCAAGAACAGAATGAAAGGACCCCACCTTCTAGTTTTCAGTTCAATTTCCGGTCAGGGCACATATCTAGGTTGCAGGTTCGATCCCTAGTCGGGATGCATATAGAAGGCAACCAACTGATGTTTCTCTTTCCTGTTGATCTCTCTCTCTCTACCTCTCTCTCTCTTTCTCTCTCTCTCTCATCCTTTCTTTCTCTCTAAAATCAATAAACATTTTTTTTAAATGAAAATAAATGGATTTTTGGAACAGGGAGATGGAATAGGAGCTTGCTTTGTCCTAGCCTCACATCAACCCAGTACTGCAGTACCTCAGGGAACACTGAATCCCCTCGGGGACATTTCATTATCTGGTTGTGAAACATTCTCTGAACATCTGCATGATCTATAACAAGGCTTTTGGGGGAGGACAGAAATACATCAATGTATGTCCTGGTCAAACCCAGTGAGATTTGATCCCAGCTTCCAGGTCTCCTAGGACTAAGCCTGTGGTATAATATAGGATAGATCTTTACCCCTGGTTGCTAGCACAGAGCTTCAAACACTCTTATGTAATTAGAGTGCTGTTATGCTAATGAGGCAGTCAGGGAAGCTGGTCACAGGAAAGTCCAGGCACTTGGTTTGGCCATTGAAATTTTCAGTCAGTCCACCTCCAGGGTGGGAAGAGGGGCTGGAAATTGAGTTAAATCACATGACCAACGATTCATTCAATTGTGCTTATGAAATGAAGCCTTAATAAAATCTTTGGACACTGAAGCTTAGTAATGCTTCCTGGCAGCTAGACACATTGATATGCAGGGAGAGCAATGCCCCTTAATTCCATGGGGAGAGGGCATGGAAGATCTGTTTCCAAGACCCTTCCAAACCCCTACCTATATGTATCCTTTCTAATAAAAGTGCAGTCATAAGTATAACACTTGCACTGAGTTTCTTGGCAGTTTCTAGTGTGTCAGTTGACATGGTACCCATCCCAATGCCTCGTCCCTTGCATCACCTCTAGCGTCCTCTTCTGAGTGTTTAGACCTCATTTCTTCACTTTTGTGATTTGCAGCCAACAGTACTGAAAATGCCAGGCATTTAGTGAGCTTTGCTCTGTGCCAGGCCTTTACACATCTCTCCCTTATATGCATGCAGCACCATGTGGAGGACATAACTACTGTCCCTGCAGGGCAGACAAGGAAGCTGTGGCTCAGAGAGGAAAAGTCATTTGCTCAAGGCCACAGAAGCTAATAAGTGGTGAGGCCTGTAGGCTCCATACCTGTGCCTTTCCATGCGCAACGCCGCATCCCAGATGGAAATTCTCACCGTCTCTGCCATTCCCTATGACCCCCTAGTCCCATACAGAAACCTTATTCTCTCACACTTCACCAATCTTTCAATAAATATTTGTTACCTTTACTTGGTTGCAAGTATAGTCTTTATTTAAGAGCTGGAGACCCCCAACAGCAGGGAAACTTGGCTCCGCTCTTTGGAGCTTGGAGAATCTGTTACGTTTCCTGCCCAGCTTGTTAGCTATGGTTAAATCTTGTTAGCTTTGAAAATTCCATGCTAGCCCCAAAGCTGGAGGAAATGACCCCAGGCAGCTGGGAGGGTTCATGATTGTAATTCCAAGGGAGAAAAACAGCTCCTCTCGCTGATTGCTAGTGGTTGTGCTCTGGACAATTGTTATTTTAATCAATTTCCCTGTGTTCAGAGTGTAGGGCTGCAGCTTTCTAAGCAGGGAGGGAAATTAAACACATAAATCATTTAATCACTCTCCCTCCACCCCCTCAAAATACATAAGATACTAGGAGAATTGCATCAATAATTAGTCCAAGGAGGAAGAGTGACCTCTGTCCATCTGATTTCAAGGCAAACTTCTACAGTTTCCTCCTGTTTTTTACCTCTATTCTCAGCTCCTCAACTCACCAGACTTCCTACGAAAGCACACTCCTCATTGGGTTTAATTGTGTTCCTCCCTTTGGTTTTTAAACTGTCCACTGCAAAAGTTAAATGTTAAATGTTAAAGTAAATGTTAAAAACCATGTCTTGACATGGACAACAGATGGGATTGACTTTGGGGGGAATGGGTGGGTGGGGAGGGGGACAGAGGGGAGCAAAAAGGGGATGGATGTAATACAACAACAATAAAATTAAAAACAAAAACAAAAAAAAAACCCATGTCTTGAAACAGAAAAGGGGAAAATTTGGTTTCTAGAAGAGTCCCTTATAATCCTCATTATTCTTCTTTTGATTTGAAAAGAAATGATGAATCTCTCTAAAGGCAAGTTGAGAATATATTGTCATCTTTTTTTATTTTTTGAGGTTTAAGGATGGATTATTCAATTATTTTTTCATTTTCTAAATTTTGGTAAAATATAATGTGAAATTTGTCATTGTAGTCATTTTTAATTGTACAATTCACTGGCATTAATTATATTCACAATGTTTGGTGAATCATCACCAGCATCTACAATATTAAAAAAATATATATTTTATTATCCCATCCAGAAACTCTGTAACCATTAAACAATAACTTGCATTTTTTTTTCTGCCCCTAGTGACCACTATTTTATTTTCTGTGTATGAATTTGTCTACTCCAGATATTGAATATAAATAGAATCATACAATATTTTCTTTTGTGTTTGGTTTATTTCACTTAGCATAATGTTTCTAGAGTTCACTCATGTTGTAGTAAGTATTAGAACTTTATTCCTTTTATGACTGAATAATTCTGTTGCATGTATATGCCACATTTTGTTAATTCATTCATCTGTTGATGACACTTGGGTTGTTTCCACCCTTTGGCTACTGTGAGCAATTCTGCTATTAACATTTGCATACGACTATTTGTTTGAGTTCATGTCTTAATTCTTTGGGGTATATACCTAAGAGTGGAATTAATACATCTTTTTGCAAGAATTCAGGCCTGCTTGGGCCTATACTTCTTCAGCCATAAGATCTTCATGTTTCTGTGCCTGCCAATCTCTCTTGCCTCTCTTCATCTGTCTTCACCCTACTTTTCCCTAGAGTTGACTATTTTTTCTTTTTGGTCAATGTGTCTCCAGACATTTTTTCCTATTACTTACAACCATAAAGACAATATATAGTATTTTATAGCTACTTTTGATATCAACACTATTGTATTATAAGTAATGTCATGCAAATTACTGTATTCACTCAGCAAGGTGGCTTGGTACAACTTCGAGGCCAATATGTGTAGCTCGATTGCATTCAAAAAATTTTCATAGTATTCCATAGCATGAATAAACATAGCTTATTTAGGCTTTCCCTTATTGATAAACACTTAGGTTGGGTTCAGGATTGCAACAGAGTTATAATAAACATTCTAGTGTGTGCCTCTTCAGGCCTCTTGGAGTGGTACCAAGAAGTAGAGTTGCTGGGTCACATCACAACCACATTTTGAATTTTAAAAATGACTTCTACCAGATCTTCCAAGGGCCTGTAACTGATTCACATTTATGCCAGTTGCATATAAGAAAACCCATTTATCTCCATCTTCACCAACACTGACGTAGCCTATGGTTGAGGTGGCCAGCTGTCCACTAAAGAGTCATGCCCTTGTTCTACCTTCCAGAGTTGTTGCTGAGAAGCAGCCACCCGGCTGACAAAGAACTGCATCTTTCAGCCACTCTTGCCTTTGCCTTTTGGTGAAGGCATATCACTACCTCTAGTCAAAGAAAATGGGGTAGAAGTAATGAGCTAACTCATGTAAAGCTCTAGCACAACCCCTTCTCTGAAAAGAGGCAGAGAATTTAGTGGAGCGCTCCAAGGCCTATAGGAGATAAAAGAACCACAAGAGGGAATCACCTGAATCCATACTTGGTGGAACAGAGTATCCACTCCTCCTAGTCATTACTGATTGATCTTTAATTGAAAAAAGAAGTCTATTTTGTTAAGTTGCCGAGATTTGTTAATAGCAGCTAGCATTATCTTATTAACATATTTTTCACTTTAGCATTTTGCCAACATCATAGGCAAAAATTGTTATTTTGTTTTAATTTGCAATTCCCTGGATGCTAATAAGATGGGTTATGTACTTGTTTTTTTTTTTTTTTTAATTTGTTTGGTTTTTTTGGTCACAGGTACTTTATATATGAACTACCTTAATCTATAATAGTCTAGTAAGTTAGTTATTATAATAACCATTTGAGGATAAAACTTTAATCTGGGGCCCATTGCTAGTAAATGATGAAGGTGGAATTTTAACCCTGATTTGAGGTGGGTGATGGGCAGGATTTGGGGCAAAATGAACATTATATTCAATATGACATTAGTTTCAAATTTTTATTTTTTATCATGGAATCCTGTTTCCAAAGATAGTTTAATGGAGAGGAAGAAGGAGGAAGAAGAGGAAAAGAGGGAGAAGAAAGGGAAGGAGATGAAGAAAGGAAAAAGGGGGAAGGAGAAGAAGAAGAAGAGAAAGTAGAAAGAAAAGAAGGAAGCATAAGTGTCAAGGTACTAGAGAGGAGGGAAACCAGGCCTTCCCATAGACAGAATCCTTACTAAGTTCTACATCATTTGTTCACTCAGATAATATTTATGAGCATCTTCTATGTTCCAGGTACTGCTCTAGCACTTGGGAAACAACAATAAACAAGAGAAAATTTCTTCCCCCATGCCAGGCTGTTCTGTTGCACAACTTTGGGAAGCACCACTCACTTTGTGATATATATGAATGGTACCTCCTGGAGCTGTGCAGTGTGGTGGTGTTGACCTGTGGACTTTACCTTCCAGTGGAGAAGACAGCAACAAGTGGGTAGACAAATAAGTATAGATTAAGTATAGAATATCATCAGGTGCTATATCAGTGCTATGAAAAAAACCAGACTGGCACAAAGGTCTTCCTGTTTATCTTGAATATAAAAAACCCAGTGAACAGTGGGTGGAAGCATGAAGGACTATGGAAAGTGAGCAATGATGAAGTTTTCTGAGAGTGC
Source organism: Noctilio leporinus (assembly GCA_004026585.1). Classification (NCBI taxonomy): domain Eukaryota; kingdom Metazoa; phylum Chordata; class Mammalia; order Chiroptera; family Noctilionidae; genus Noctilio; species Noctilio leporinus. The sequence continues at coordinate 588,816 of PVIW01000231.1, read as the reverse complement.
CTTGCATCTCAGGGTTTGCTGGACATAGGCTCCTATGGATTCCCACAAACATTAATTATAACTAGAGCAATGTTCCTTAGTTGCAACTGAAACTACCTGGAGAGTTTTTAGAAGTACTAATATCTATTGGGGGAATCACTTCGTAAGCTACATAAATGTCTAATCCCTATGCTGTACACCTAGAACTAATGAATGTCAACGGTAATTGAAAAAAAATGTTTTTTTAATTACTGATGCTTAGGTTACATCCTAGGAATTCTGATTTAATTGATCTGAGGTATTGCTTACGCATCTGGATTTTGTAAAATCTCTTACCTTCTAAAAGATCTTGGCATTAGAGAGAAGGAACAGGATTTAGGCTCATCTTTCATGTGGGGTGTTCTTGTGGGCTTTTCCCTCTTCTTACCTCCAAACACAAGCAGAATCAGGGAACAGTTTGCAGAAAGGTCGATGTGGTGCTGCTGTGACATTTGGTTTCGTGGTGAGTCACTGAGCTAGGTCACTAGTCGCTTGACAAGTGATTGGAACAGAATTCTCCAAAAGCTCTGTTTGCAGGTGGCAAGTTCCCCTCTCGCTGTCTACCTTGCATCCCCACCATCTGCTTACACATAAGATTGACATGTTTTCCTCTTCTTGTATTGTGACAATGACTTTTCCAGATCCGATAATGTAAGAGTTTGTGGCAGTCACCCCTTCTCTGCGATCATATTCTAGCTCTGCCACTTGCTAGATGCATGGTCTTGAGGAGGTTTACAGAATCCCTCTGTCCTTTACTCCTTCATCCATAAAATGGGAATAATAATGCCTACCTAGAAGCACAACCACCAGGGAAAGGTAAACAAGGATAAAATGTAAAGCATGTAGCAGAATGCCTGGCACCTAGGCTTTACAAGTATTAGTCCTCCATACCACCCCTCAAATATTTATTGGAGTTATGCATAGAATTTTCTAGAAATTCCCAATGAGAAACACCAGTGATTTGTTAGCTCTCCTTGTATCCCTAATCCCAGCCAAAGTCTTCAGTCTGTGGTCCAAGGTGATGTCATTCTTCTCTGATCTGCCTCCAAGTTTACCTAGGCCCTATTTGGATAGACCTCCTAGAGCTGGCACTAACAGAGTAGATACTGATAGAATGTTGTCTTGGTGTAGATGGTGTGAAGGTAGTGGGAGGTGGTATGATATGATGGGCAGTCAGCAGCCAGATGGGTGTACAGAATTTAAGCTTCCATCCACTGAACTTATTCAGTCCTGTGATGCAGAGCAAGTTATGTCTTGTGTCTGAGTTGGAGTGTGGGCAGGGTGGGATTGGCTCCTCTATGATTTCAGCTACCTTTCCCTCGCTTTAGTAAGTGGGAGGCTATTGCAGGAGGTACTAACAGCACAAGGGATAATAGTTCACAGGTCTTAGTCATGGATCAGATCTTCTAACCCCTATCCTGGACTCTGTAACGAGAATTTCAAAGCTGAATCCCAAGCTTCTGTCTTCTGAAACCTTCTCCTACCGGATGGAAAAGTGGGTAGGTTTTGTTTTGTTTATATATATATATATATATATATATATATATATATGAATGAAGAGGGAATGTGAGAACATCTAGTTCATCCTTTAGCATCCCCTCCACATCCTTTCTCTTTTGTTTTATATAAATGGTCCCCAAGTCCACATAGCAAAGGCTGTAGGTCCCCCAAACCAAGCCATTACTATAGTACCCACTTTTCCAAGCTAAGATACACATATAAGGCTCTGAAAAACCCACCCATTTCCTTGTAAATATATCACCCTTCTCAAGGGTGGGGAATTCTGCTCCAGACTGTAGCATCTCCCCTGAATAGAGTTCAGATATCACTGCATTTCTCAGTTGTCAAGAATCTGTGGAATGAGGCTGTGGTTTTCCTGTAGTCTCTTCATTTATGGAGTTTCCTTGAATGGTTTTGGTTATTTTTGTTCATTTTAGTGTTTCAGGAAGGGGAGTTTGGCAAATGTGTCCTCATGTCAACATCCTTTCCTGAGCCGATGTCGCCTTCTTCTCCTTCCTCCTCCTCCTCCTCCTCCTCCTCCTCCTCCTCCTCCTCCTCCTCCTCCTCCTCCTTCCTCTGCCTCCTCCTCTTCTTTTTCTAAATAATAAGCAATAAGCTAAGCATCCAATTTCTGCACAAGATTTTATCTCAAATGTCAGATTTTGATTATATCATGGTATTGGATCTTAAAATTATTATTTTTTAAAGATTTAAAAAAAAAGATTTTATTTATTATTTTTCAGAGAGAGGGGAAGGGAGAGGGCCAGAGAGGGAGAGAAACATCAATGTATGGTTGCCTTTCACCTGCCTCCAGCTATGGATCTGGCTGGAGACTTGGCTTGCAACCTGGTTATGTTGCCCTGGCTGGGAATCGAACCAGTGACCTTTGGGTTCACAGGCCGGCTCCTTATTTAAAATTATTTTATTTCTGTATAATTTAGGACTCCTGTGTTTGCAAGCAACAGAAACCCTTTTCAGCTAGCTTCAGCAGAAACAGGGGTTTAACCTAGGACTGCAAAGGTGTGTGAAAAACCCAATGGCTAGAAGACAGCTAGGCCTTATGCAAGGCCAAGACCAGGAGTTGGAGTACTGTGGGAAACTAAAGTCTTTTCCTCAGTCTCACATCCTAGCTTCTGCTTATTATTTCTCATGTTAGGCTGACTTTCTCTGACAGGTCACAGGGTAGAAAATGGTGACTGCCAGTAGCTCCCCAGTATACGTCTCAGTTTAAGAGAGCACCCAGACCAAAGTAGAATCTATTTGGAAATAACTCTGATAGGCCTTTGGTTGAGTGCACAGCTCTGGTCCAGTCAATTGTAACCATTAGGGCCACATGGTGTGAGTATGACTTCTCCTATGACAAATGTGAAGGAGGGATTTTCTATTTCATAAGAGAAACTGATAGACTTACTATAGTTATTATCTTCAATGATCCATGGAGGGAAAACAATGGTCTCCCCCCATTTGGTGACTTGAATGCTATTTTGTGGATGTGACAGATTACATTTTCTAAAGATGGTCCCATAAGATATCCCATCCCACAGGTACTTTCTACAGTGTGATGTGGACACTCCTCACAGGAAGTGATGGGAGGGTCCACATCTCTTCCCTTGAACCTGAGTGGACTTTTGTGACTATGCAGCCAACACAGTACAGCAGAAGCAAAGCTATGTCACTTCCAAGGGAAGGTCATATAACCTTCATCCACTACTACCTGATCTCTTGAAACACTTACACTTGAAGTCCAGCCACCAAGCTGTGAGGAAGCCCAAGAAGTCCCATGAATAAGACACATGTAAGTATTCTGGTCAACAGGTGATGTCCCAGCCAATGTCCAATGTCAACTGTCAGACATATGAGTGAAGTGGGTTTTCAGATGATTATATCCCCCAGCTGTCAAGTTACCCCCACCTTTAAAACATTCTAGCTAATGTCTCATGGTGCAGAGCTGAGCTCTGTCCACATTACAGATTCACAAGCAAAAGAAATCATTGTTATTTAAGGCATTAATTTAAAGGGTGGATTATTATCCAACAACAGATAATACATACATACAGTGGTCATTTTGTTATACTATTTGCTTATCTAAAGACGAATCCACACTGATGCTGGTGGAATGGGGTTCTGCTAGAAGGAGATTTTTATTCCTTGGATGCAAATACATGTCTCAGAGAAGAAATTGAAATTTGTATGCAGGCATTAGGAAGGAATATTTCTCAAACATTCAATCCTTTTCCCACCCACCATGGAAGAGGCATTCCCCTGCCCTTCCTTAATAATGCAAAGAAGGGGAGCAGCTTAGACAAGAACCTAGTATAAAGGAACCATGGACATAGACAACAGGTGGGATTGACTTTGGGGGGAAAGGGTGGGTGGGGAGGGGGACAGAGGGGAGCAAAAAAGGGATGGATGTAATACAACAACAATAAAAAAAAATGTAAAAAAAAAAATAATAATAATGGACTGAGCTGGCTATGGGCCAATAGAATAGAGGTGGAAGTGACAGTGTACCAGATCTGAATTTAGGTTCTATGCAACGTAGCAAGCTTCCACTTGTCCTCTTAGCACCTGCCATCCGCCATAGGGAAAACATGCCCAAGTCATCACTGGTTCTTCAGCTTCAGCACCAAAATGTAAACACATGAAAGACCTTGACCAGACCTGAAGCCTGAGGACGTCTGAGCTCAGCTGATCCCAGGCAACTCACACACATGTGAATGAGAAGCCACTGAGATCTTGGGGTTGTTTGCTGTTGGAGCAGTGGCAGACAGATTCAGAGGGCAGCTGGAGTGAATCCTTTGATTTGTTTTGATGGAGTGAATCTTTACTTCAAAGAACATGTCGTTTGGACGAGCACATATTTATTAGTCAAGCTGAATGACCTTTAGTTCTGTGTGACTTTGAGAGATTTACTTAACATCTCGGAGCCTCAATTTTTCTCTTCCTAGAACATGAATAATAAAATCTACCTCGAAGGACGTTGAGAGGATTGAGTGAGATGGTGGTTGCAAATTAAGTACCTAGCACATAGCAGGCAAAGCTGAAATATTTATTCCCCCTTTTTCACTTTATTCCTATCAGTATTCTGATGGGCCTAAAAGTCTAAGGAAGGCATTTTTAGGATGGGATTTTAAGATGACAGCCACCAAATTCAGAATGTATGACAGAATCCAAGAATGCCTCAAGTCAATTTAGCTCTGGAATTTTTCTTGTTTTGTTTCTGTGAGTATTCTGCTTATGTCCCTTAGGAGTTAGCATTTTTTCATGTTTCCTGCTATCTGAGCATGATGAAGGAACTAAGGAGGGGGGATAAAGTTTTTTCCCAAGTGGGCCAGGGTGTGACAGAGGAGCATCCCAGCCCTAGGGGCAGCAGACTGATAGCACGAGAGATTCTAAGGGGAAAACTGAAACTCAACTTTCCCATCAGAAAAATTTCTTCATATTATACATGACACATACATATGTCTATATATAGATAGACATAGAGAAATAAGGATAAAGATAGAGATAGATATATAGATGATGATAGATACAGATATAAATGTAGAGACAGATAGCTAGATAATGTGGTATCAGTCAACATCCAATCAGGGAAGCAGAACTACTAGGAATATTATGAAATAAGAGATTTAAGTTGAAATGAAACCTACATAAATGTGGGAGGAGCTTAGGAAGGTGAAGGCCTAGGAAGGGGAGTTGAAAAATTGAGGAAAGTCTTTCATCAGCTAGCCTGGAGCACTGGAACGGGAGGGCAGGGCGGAGCTTGCAGGGGTAGTGGGGAAGCCAGCCAGGCATGCCAACTGCCAGAGCAGGGTTGCAAATGGGCAGTGGAGAGTCTGGGAAGCTGCTGCCTCTCATAGCCTCCGAGGTTGGAGCCCTGTCTGGGAGGGAAGACCTGGTGATGCTATTGGTCAGCAGGGTCCCAGCTGGGAAGATGCGGATGCTGAGTAGGGAAGAGTTATGACAACGTAGAGCCCGCCAACACCTTCGTGCCTGTCTTTGTCACTATATCTGACGACAGCTTTCACAGAATTTAGGCCGCTGATATACTTCTTCATTGTACATTTCTCGCAAACTTCTCTTTCAGCCAACTCTAACCCAGAATCATTCAGAGAGGAGGATTCTGGGAAGCAGCTCCAGTGTAGCCCAGTTGACACCACACAAAATTGCTGTATAAATGTGTTTAATTACAAAATGCACGCATGTACCTGCATTTGCTGAAACAAATTCAACTAAAATCATATGATATGAAATAAAAGAAGGAAGTTATATTTCCATTTCCATCTTGGAGTAACAACTTAAGTTTGTTTTTTCTGTGCATATCTACAGTGCTTATGTGTGCATTCATTATTATACATGTATAGATCATATACATTTACATACTTTCATATATAAAAACAGAATTAGGCTATAACTTGCCTGATCGATGAATACTTATAGACTCCTTTCCATGTTGGTACAAAGAGACCTACCTACCTCATTGTTGTATAGACTATAGCATAGCATTTTTTTCATGTGAGTTGGAGACTTAAGAGTGTTTCCTATGTCTCTTTATTGCAGACAGTGATTTATTTAACATGAGACATATGAGTATATGAGCTTGTACACAATATCTATAAACCATATTCCTAGAGGTAAAATGTCATTTAAAATCTTACATTTAATAGCTCTATATAGCTGTCCACCTTGAAAGGTTGTACTACTCAGCATGTTTATCAATCATGTATATTTATTCTTTCTGTTAATTTTCTGTTATTTGTGAATTATGTCTACAATGCACTTTCTAATACATTATTTATCTTTTTATATCAATTTATTTACTGTTAAATATAATGTGTGTATTATTGGTTGATTCTCTTTTAACTTCCTTTGTGGTGTCTTTTTAGTTTTATGTATGGGGGGGACCCCAAAAAACCTGGAATTTATTTATAAAAAGTTGTGTATTTATTCTTACATGTTTAAACTTCAGTCACCTTCAAAGTACTGTCCATTTGATGTACTACACCTATCAAGTTTTTTTTCAATGCTCAAAACCATTTTTGAACTCATCAATTTTGATGCCTTTGAGTGTTCCTGCTGTTTTTTTGTTTCACTTCTTCCACATCAGTGAAATGTTTCCCTTTGAGGACTTTTTCATTCAGGGAAACAAAAAGTTGTCACTTGGGGTAAAATCAGATGAATAAAGAGGGCGGGCATGGGGTCATGGCATTTTTGGTCAAAAACTGGTGACTTCTCAGCAAGTGTAGGCAGGTGCGCTCATAAATCACCCATCGTGAAATGGCCAAACACGTTGAAAGAGTCTTCAAAAAAAAATTCACTGAAGCTGAATGCAGCCTCTCACAACAACACCAGCTGGTACACTGATACAGATGGGTTCCTAGAACACTCACCTAGCAGGGGAAGTCTGTGCTATAAGCGGCCCGCCCTCCAGATGATAACTCCATTTTGTGGGAAAAGGGTCCTTCTTCATATTTAATCTTTTCCTCAGTGCTTTATAGACTTAATGACATACTTAAACAGAGCTTCTGCATTCCAGGATTGTTAAATTTTCTTATATATTTTTCTGGTTCTTTCATTTTGTTTTATATTTATATCTTTAAGCCATTTAGAACTTATTGTTATGTTTGAATGTACAGTACAGACTTTAAACTTGCCCTAAAGAGATCTGGCTTTTGGCATCAGCTTCTGGGAGGTAATCCCTAAGCCCTTGAGTATCATGCCTGATAGGAGTGCCTTGGTTTGTTTGGGAGCCGGAGATCAGATTGGACAGTTTAACAGTGTAATTTATGGTAGAGGTTGGACAAATCTTAGAGTTGGACCAACCAGGTGATTCAGGGTTGGGGCTTTGGGTCATGTGGTATCAACCTGGAGACTGAAATTAACCACAAAGTCAATCAACCATGTCTATGTAATGGATCCCCCATAAAATCTCTAGCACCAAGAATTGAGTGAGCTTCACTGGTTGGCCAACTCTGTGTTCCTGTCACATCTTAATACTGAAAAATTAATGCATCTTGACTTTACAGGGATAGGTCAGTGGACACCCTGCTTTTGTTACTCCCCCAGATCCCACCCTATGTGTGTCTTCCCTCGGCTGATTTTAGTCCATTTTCTTTCCCTGTGATAAACTGTGTACCATGGGTAGAATAGCTTCTGTGAGTCCTACTAGACCAAAACTAAGGGTGAATCACCCAAACTCAGTTACTGTCAGAAGTGAGGATGCTCTCATATGGACTATTTTCCTAACTTTTCAGTTGGCTAAACTCTTGGAGCAAGAGAAGTAAGAATCCAACACTTTCTCTCTCCCTTTTTCCCAATGAACAGCCTGTGTTTGCAATTCCTCTCTCTTGTCACTGACTTGGAAGAAGAGCTCAATTATATATTAAACTCAAGGATTTATTAGAAAAAAACAATATTGTTTTCTTAAAATAAGACTAAACTGTTAAAGGAAGTTTGTAACTGGGTTGAAATGCACAACATGTGGCTTTAAGGTGCTTTTTGGGACCATGTTGAAATCAGTATTGATCAAGAGACATTATTTCTATACTTGCGTCTCCCTCAAGTCCTGCCCCCATAGCCATAGTCATAGGTTTCATGCCTTTGCTGTCCCACCAGGCCTCCAGTTGTCATATAAATGCATTCTGGAGCAGGTGCTGGTAGACTCCTTTGGATATCACCATGGAATCACCACAACATGAAGGACTCCTCTATGAGTCCTTGTATGTGCCAATTCTCACAGTCTCCCATTCTCACATTTCCCCCCTACTGGTATGTTTATGGAGTTATAGTGTCTCCACAAACCCTCCTTCCAACAGGGACTTCACATAGGTCTCTTGGTTGTATCCTCATTGGAAACATAGGCTCAGGCACTGGTCAGGCTTTTCCCATAATTCTATTGTTTTGTTTTGATATTTAATCAAAAGCACATTATGAATAATTGCACAAGAATTGTCTTGAAGCTAGGGGGTCACATCTAGAGTGGAAAGTCATGGGAGAGAACAGCTTTTCTGACCCATTCTGTTTGTGTTCTGAAAGGTCTTGCCCAGCTTTTTGATGGACGTTGTTCTTCCTTTTTCCCTTTCCTTTCTGCTAGTTATGAGGATAACACACTTATGAACTCTTCTTTCCTCCTTCCTCAAAAGGCCAGTTCATTTTTCTGTCCATAAAGAACACATTCCAATGAGGGCAGATTCCAAAAATCTAGAAATCTTCCTTTCCCAGCTTCTCTTTTCTCTTTGAACCTTTGCCTTCAGGCACCTATATTCTTGGTCCCAAATTTTCCCAAGCTGAGATTTGCTCTCCTTACATTGTCTGCCTCCAAATCAATAGCTATTCCATCCATCGCATACTCTGGAGTCCCTGCCACAGAAGAAGAACATGCACTCCAAGCAGCTTGAGTAGACACAGAGACACACAAATGCAACAGAACAAAATGCAGTTCAGCAGAGAAAGCAAAATTCTGGAAATACACCGTCCATTATGAAAGCCTCTAGCCACACATGGTTATTTAAAATGAAATTAATTGGACTTCTGGTCAAGGGAGAAGCATAATAAACATGGCTCTCCTCTTTGCACAACCACATCTAAATTACAACTAAAATATAGGCCAACCATCACTCAGAACTGTCAGAAATCAAGTTGAATGGAAGACTGACAACAATGGAATTAAAGAAGCCACATCTATACAGGCTAGTTGGGGGTGGGGGAGGGCAGAGATGCAGAATGGTCCCACAGTCACCTGTGGTGAATAAAAATTAAGGAGAGCTATCTCAGGAGCAAGGAGTCCCAGCCCCACACCAGGACCCCCAGCCCAGGGTTCCAGTGCCAGGAAGATAAGTCCCTATAACTTCTGGCTGCAGAAATTTCTGTGGAACAACACTGCTCCTCAGTAAGCCCTTCCCAGCTTGCTTGGAAACATGGACTTCACCTCTACTGAGTTATCTTGGGGAAATACTTGCTCCTTTTAGTGACCACCACTGTCCCTATGTCCATAGCGTTCCTATCCTCTCTATGGCCATGAGTGTTGCTTCACTGGTGTGTCCCACATATTTTTTAAAAAAGATTTTATTCATTATTTTTAGAGGGAAGGGTGGGGACGGAGGAAGAAAGGAAGAGAAACATCGATGTAAGGTTGCCTTTCACCTGCCTCCAGCCACGGACCTGGCTGGAGACCTGGCTTGCAACCTGGTTATATGCCCTGACTGGGAATTGAACCAGCAACCTTTGGGCTCGCAGGCTGGTGCCTATCCACTGAGCCACTAACCAGGGCTCCAAGCCACATATTTTGATAGAGAATTTTATTTTCAAATTTCCAGTAGGAATTTACAGTTTGCGTCTCGGTAGACTTGATAAAAATGAGAATGAGTGCTGTCAGTTGCAAGCGGTGAAATCACAGTAGGTTTAAATGAAAATACATATAATATATGATGGAAAAAGGAGTCCAGCATCCTTCAAGGAGCATGTTGATTCTCCTCTTTAGTAAATTACCATATGAATAGAGAAGAGCTATGAAAATAAATGTTCTAGTGCTAAATCTGTTTATTAGCAGGGGCTGTTTACATGTCTTTCTACCTCCAATTGGTGCCAGGTGAAATATCTGTGGGTGGCAAGAGCAGTCTGTCACCACTGCAAGTGATTCTTTCATGCAGACTTCCTCACCCTGCTCCTTTTTGTAGGCCACTGATACAGTGTGATGACATGTTTATTTTGTTGCCTGGAAGTTCCCAGATGTTCTCATTCTTGGGTTTCCTCCCTTGGGGTGTGAGTGGTAATGTTTCACAGCTTCTGCAGCAGAGCAGGGCTTCTCCCTGCCTCTTCCCTGTGACCAGTGACTGCCAAATCTTGCTTTTCACTTTCTCTGCAGTGTTATTAGCATCTTTTGCACCAGAGCAATCATAAGGGTTGCTTAAGATGCTGGCAAAAGAACAAGTAGAAACAAAATAAGTGCCCCCTGAAGACAAGCAAGGCCTTCAACTGTGCGTTCATTTAACTCCTAAAACTTATCTCAGCCAGGGGAATTCTAGCTGTGACACCTCAGCATGTGAGGGTTCTGTCCAAACTGGGAGCCATCCCTTCCTGGAAATGGCTGACCTGGATGCTACAGACATCCACATTCTGCCATTAGAATGGGGTGGCCAAGGATACTCAGGACAGTGTGTGAAGCCTGCAGGAGGCAGCTGGAAGGGCACAGGCAACCCAGCATAAAGAGCTGAGAGGAATAGGTCCTGTCTGGGCACTGTCATTTCTGCACCATGACCTGGGCAGTGCCTTAGCCTCTCTCAGCCTCGGGGGGAGATGGAGCCCCTCTCAGGGTGCTAGCAACCTCACAGAATTGTGATGCTGAAATGAGGTGCATACATACTTGTAAACATCATTTATTGGGCATTTGCTGTAGAGCAGCACCATCCTTTCCCCTCTGGTTCCCAGGATGGGTCTGAAGGACACATGAGAATCCCACAGCTAACAGAATGTTCCTCTTAAAGTGCTCATTTCATGATTTAAGCCAATGTGGCATTCTTTATTGCCATGAAAATAAAGAAAGTCACCCCAGTACTTACACAGTAACCATTCTCTCCAGTTGTGGAATGAAAGTGCTGGTTAATTTTTTTTTTTATTTTTTTTAATTAGGGGTCAGAATTAGCAAGGGGGTATTATGGTCATTACCCCTGTGATAATGTAATTCGCGAATAGCTCCAACTCTTCACCTCTCCCCACAATTTTTGTACTTAACTCTTCAGTTTGTCTCATGTAACCAGGTGAAGCCTATTCCTCACCATCTGGATATGGGCTCAACTATGCAACTTGTTTTGGCCAACAGAGAGTGGTAGAGATGACAGTGACACTTTCGATTCTAGACCTCTAGAGGCCCTGCACAAAGCAGAGATGGTTGCCTCAGCTGTCTTGGCCAAGGACAGCCTTTACCAGCTGCCAGCCAGCCAGCCCCAGACCCACGAGTGAGGTGCCAAGACCAGCTGAGCAGTCTAGCTACCCCAAAAGCACGAGTCATATGATAAATGCCACTGAGGTTGTGTGGCTGTTAGTCATGCAGCATTATTATGGCAATAGATATCTGAATAAACTGAGAGTTTGTCTCTCACAGGGGAAGCAGAATTTGGTAGCTTTTCCAGAAAAAAAGATGTGGGATTCGAAATTGTAATCTCTTTCTAACACTGCAAGCCTTTAATTCTCAAATGAGGCCATTGACTTCACCGTAGGCCCAGCCCCGCTCAGCCTCTGGGCCATTTTCATGGTCTGGTAGGATGTAGAAAGCCCCCTAGTTCAGTGCTGCTTTGCTGCAGGATGCGTTCTGTTCTCATCTCCTCCTGTGTAACTAAGCCCTGTTCTGTTCTCAGGCTCACACAGCTGTGACCTTCTTAATTCCCAGGGTCCACATTGTCTTCATTCCTTTGGGTTACTGGAGCCCTTCTGCCAAAATCTGTTTTCTGAGGTGGAAGTGCCGCATACTGCCCATTGCCATAGTTACAGGTCTAGCATATAAGCACCAACAAAACAATGGAAAATGTTTACTTGCCAACAATGGAAAATGTTTAGGCCCATGGGTTTCCCCCCTATTAATCCTGCTCCATAAGTTATTCTCTACTTTCATGCCTGGTTTCTGTTTCCACTACCCCCTGCTGGAGACCATGCCACCACCCCACTCTTCAGGAGTGATTTTTTTGTTTAAGTCTCTGTTTACTACCAATTCAAATCTTTTTATGGCAGAAAAAGAAACACAGAGAGAATTTGGCTGCTGGAGACAGCTACTAGGACACCATCGTTCCAGGGAAAGATGGTGTCAGCTCCAGGCCATGTGGCTTCTCACGTTAAATACGGATTTAGAGGAAAAAGTTACGAGACCCCTGGTTTCATCAGAGGCTAGAAATCACCTTAACAACTGGGCAGTGACTCGATTTTAACCAAACTTCATAGAATAGAGAGAAATTAGGGCAGAATTTCCCTAAAACCGGAAACACTAGGTATTACAGAAAAATGGGGTCCACAGTCAGACCATATTGAGAATACTGGGCTGAGCAGTTAAATATTCCTCTTGGTTGCAGTTCTTTCTTCTTGGAACTTTTATTAAGTGATTATGCATTGTCAGACTCCAATACAGAGGTTTCTAATATGCATTTATTTCAGAGTTCTTTACCACAGTCTTTCAAGGGACATTGAAGAACATGGATGTAGAGTAGAGGTCTGAGACCAGCAAGGACAAAGTGGGCCTCTGCAATGGTCTGTGCAGAGCAATCAGAACCCCAGAAAGAACTAAGGCTCTGGAGGTGCCAGGAATGATACAGAGCAGAGCTGGCATGCCACTCAGCCTGGAGATGCTTGGGAATGCCAGGACTGGCAGCCTCTTGCCCTGCTCATAGGAACATAAAAATCGGTGTAGCATAGGGGTTCTTATTTTTATTTTTTAAGATTTTATTTATTATTTTTAGAGAGAGGGGGAGGGATAGAGGCAGAGAGGGAGGGAGATATCAATGTGTGGTTGCCTTTCATCTGTCTCCAGCTAAGGACCTGGCTGGAAACCTGGCTTGCAATCTGGTTATATGCCCTGGCTGGGAATCAAACCAGCAACCTTTGGGTTTGCAGGCTGGTGCCTTATCACTGTGCCACCAGCCAGGGCATGTAGGAGTTTTGATAACCCATGTCAGACATTGGTGAGACTGCAGAGATGAGGGACTAGGGAGGAAAGGTGCGATCCTGGGACAGAGAGACTTTTGGGAGTGGCTGATGCCAGGAATCCAGAAACAGGAAAGGACTCTGGTTACAACGGCATATAGATTGTTACAGTCCTGGAAAGGCTGACTTGGGAGAACATGGGAGTTGATATTAAAATGCAGAACAAGGGCTATGTTTCTGTAAGTTTGAGAGAAAGTTCACTTCTTTGAATTAGGCTCAAGCTTACCATCAACAGGAGCTCGCCTTCTGCTGCAAGTGATTCCTAGATGTGCTCTAGGGCTCCCCAGGGCCCAAAGGCAGGTGATGAGTGATGGGGCTTATTATCCTGCCTTCCTTTATCAACCTGCCAGAGCTGAGAGGAATGGATGGGACCAGAGTGCAGAAGGCATGCTCTGCCATGCATTGGCTGGTGCATATTTCTCCGAGGCTGTCAGGGATGATAGCAGACAACAATCCTTAATCCAAACAAATTATGGAGAAGGGCAGCTTGTGAAAATTTATGTGAAATTTGGAAAGATGGGAAGCTTTATTGTTCTCAGTCATAAGCTGCACTCTTAATTAATGTCAGAGGAGCTGGTGCTAAGTAATAATGAATGGGAAAGTATAACTTATGATTATAATTTGTGTGCTGTTTTCAATCAGGTCCTGAGTGGCTTAAAGAAAGTTTTCTTTTAATGACATTTTCCTGATTATAAAAATAATAAAATCATTACAGAAATCACAGAAAAATATTTAAGAGTAATCAGCTACACTTTTTACCTCCCATAGTGTATTCAGGTTTTTAAATCTTGTCTTTTCCACTCAATAGTATTCATAAATATTTTCCTCTGTCATTAATCATTCTGTGAAAAGACTTTTAATAATTGCATATTGTTTCATTGTGTGAATTAGCTATAACTTATTCATCTTGTTTCCTACCACTGGACTTTTATGTTTTCAACTTGTATATAATTAATAACACTGTACTATCACCTGAAACTACTATAAAATAATATGAATACTAACTGAAATTGAAAAATTAAATACAAAGTAGGGCAAAAGTAGGTTTACAGTTTTTCATATGGAAAATAATTAATAAATAATAATACAAAAGGAAACTCTGTTTTGTGTATTCACAACTGTAAATCTATTAAATACTTTTGCCCTATCCTGTAAATAAATAAATAACACTTCAATGAATATTCTTGCAGGTAAATATTTCTATATAGTTCCAAATGTTTCCTTATCATAGATTCTAAATCATGAGGTTGTTGGGGCAAAGGTATAAACACTTTAAGGCCCTTAGCATATATCACGAAGTTGCTTCAATAATAAAGGTTTTGACCAACTTACCTCTCACCTCCAGTGTTAGAGAGGGTCTCTCCCCTTGTCCCCACCACCAATGAAGTGTTCAAAATTCGTCCAATTTTAATAGAACAAGACACCATTGTCTCATTGTGACTTTTTAAATGATGATTGTGATATAACAAATAATATATCTGGTCTATCCCTGATTTCTAGCAGGGAGCTTCAAAATCCGTTGGGGTTTCCTGAGTGAAAGAGGTGTCTTTATTATGCTAATGAGGCAACTCAGGTTGGGTCCCTAAACCATATGGGAATAGGGACTGGTAGTCAGAAAGACCAATCACATGATTGAGGGGTTGAAACTTTGAATCTGCTGGACTTCAAGGAAGGCTGGGGGCTGAAGATTGAGTTTCATGAAGTAGCCTTCATAGTGGAAGCCCAGGAAAAATCTTTCATTGCAGTACCGAGTTGCGGTTATAACATGATGATAATTTTTGATGAATGAAAATTTTTTCATGGTTACACTTGGCAGGTAGTCATTGCACACCCTCAATGTGCCAGGAAAGGTGCTAGATGTTGATAATGTCACTGGGAGCAAAATTGAAGCTAAGCCTCACCTGTGCCTGTGGGTGTTAAGTCTGGTGATGGGGATGGTGGCAGTGGTGGTGGAGACATTAATCAAATAAGCACCTATCATATAAAATTGTACGTAGGGGAGGCGTAGGTGTTATGAGATTATTCAATAGGAAGAGAGGAAGAGAAGGCAGGAAAGGCTTTCTCCAGGAAGTGACCTAATTGACTTCTGAAGAAAGAAAAAGACTTAACTAGTCTTTTAAGGGGCATGTTAGAAGTGCTTCAGGTGGAGACAGCAGCCTGTGCAAAGGCCAGAGTGCTAATCGGAGGGACCGTAGAGAGTGAAAGAGCTGCTGGGCTAGGAGTCCAGGCACAAGACGCAACCCATTTTGGATGATTTCAAGCGCTTAAGGGAAAGGCTTCTGTCTATTTAAAGGAATTAAAGTTCTTTATATATTTTGGATATTCATCCCTATTGGATATATCATTTGCAAGTATCTTCTACTCAGTAGGGTGCAAAAAAAAAAAAAAAAGAATGCTTTTCAGTTTGATGTAGTCCCATTTGTTTATTTTTGCTTTTGTTGGTTTTGCCCTAGGAGATGTGTTTAAAAATGTTTTTTGCTGAGACCAATTCTAGTTTATTGCCTATGTTTTTGTCCAGAAGACAACCGTAATTGAAAGATAAATGGAAAAAGCAAAGGAAAGAAAAGAAAAGGGGACATTGGTAAGGGAAAGGACTATATAGACCATCTGTGAGATGTGAGGCGCTGTGCCAGCTACTCAAAGAAATGGGGCAGTTGGTATCCACAGATCCCAACATAACAGTGCTAACACAAAAGGATAAACCTTCAGAATTAAAAGACTGTCAAGGCTCCTGTTGGTAGTTAAAATTTTACCCTTTCCTTCATATTTCTTCCAATTGGTTATTCACAAGATAAAGAGTATATATGTTTAAAAATAAAAATGAATATGATAAGCATGTGTAGCTGTTTCCAAAGCCTATGCCTCATCTCTGGGATAATGTCATGCCCAGTACATGTGACCTCAGCTACCCAACATGTGTGGATTCCTTGTGGGGAGTTAGTTTACCTTCATTGGGTTGTTAGCCCACTCGCCTCTCCTGCTTCAGTCTTGGGGGAAATGTGTGTGTTGGGCTAATAAATGTGTGGTAAGATATTAGGATAATAACAGTTGGTTTTCAGAAAGGTAGCCTCGTTTCTCAGTCTACTATAGAAAATGCGGAAATTTCGTAGACAACTTAAGAAACTGGGGAGTTTTCTTTTAAATTTAAAGAAAATCAGACTTATTAAACACTGAGAAAAATGACATTTGTTCTGGTATTTAAAATCAGAACAAATTGGGAAGCTTTCTTTTTATTTAAAGGAAATTGGGTTTACCAAACATTCTTAGGGAAAGGGTATTTGCTCTGATGTTTGAAGTCTAAGAAGCTCTGATGAGGGAGAATAAAGGGTCTGAATTCATAGGTGGTCCTGTTGATATGAAAGAAAAACCAGCTGGTGGGTTCGTACTTTCAGGATGACTCAAGAGGATGCCCAACACAGGGCCTGCCTGGCATTGAGTAGGTGCTCAGTGAATAAATAATAAAACAGTAAGTCCTGACTTAACATTATTGACAGATTCTTGGAACTGCAATGAAAAGACAAATCATGAAACCAATTTTACCATAGACTAATTAATATGAATAAGCATTAGGTTCCTATAGCACCTCATCAATATTATAACAAAACCATCTCGAAGGAAACTATGTTTTTCTAGGACTTACTGTAATTGATTCTGGACTTGAAAATTAGTTCTTGTTTTATTGGGATTTTCCACTGAATTTAGCATCCAATCAGGTCAGGGCCATGACATTTACAAAACTGATCCAAGATGTAGAAATTTTCACCCATGTTTTGTAATATAAGATGAAGGTAAGATTAAGTGGGGGTGGTAAGCCATGGTACTTCTTCTTGCCCAGACAGGAGTGGCCTCAGAATCTTTCTCAACCGGGTTCTCTGGAACAACCATTTTTAACTAGCTGAACAGAGTTGGTACCCAGGTGAAAGGTATTTGTAATCTCTTCCTCAATTCCATCCAATTAACATGGCAACAAACAAATTGTCAATGAATAAATAAAACTTATCTTTGTAAGCAAATAAGGAATCTGGCCCTACAGTCTCTCAAGTTATCAGATACCCATATGAATATGCAATCCTTCGGAATAGCTATAGCTTTTGTTTTTGTTCTTGCTTCAAGTAGCTAAGCAGTTGTAATTGTATAAAAATTAAATTGTATAAAATTAAAGTGAGGCTTAAAGTGTAAGTATTCTACCCACTTTCTCTGAGTGACGTGGCAAGCTCGGGCTCACAGACATATGTTGACATCAAGGTCGGGATTGCTGGAGATTATACAAGGGAATGAGGGAGACAGAAGGGGGACCAGGGGCTGAAATTATCCTAGAAGAGGCTACAGGATCAGAAATGATGCCCACATGCTTGCCCACAACTTCAGAAAGCAGCCATGGCCACAAGAGTTATTAGCATTAATAACTATCATTTATGGAGCAACGTGCCACGGGCCAGGATCTCACTTAGATATGACAACCATTGCTAGGGTGGGTTTTACCTCCTTCCTTTGACCCATGAATGAAGTGAAGCTCAGAGAACTGAGCAGCATGTGCTGCTCAGCCCATAAGTGAACTTGACACAAATGAGAGTAGGTGCCAAAGAAAAGTTCTGTAAATAACCACACTAGATGGCTTAGATGTAGGAGGCATATGGCCCCAAAATAGATACTGGGAGGGTTAGACACAGGGACAAACATTCTAAGAAAGACCAGAGACTGGACACCTGAGGGGATGAGATGTTCGATAATCTTGCTGCTTAAGTTTTGCTTTTTTAATTTTCTTAATACTATTCAAATAACAGTATGTATTAATTAACTGCTTTATTTAGAGCTGGCTAAATATGGAGATACCAGAGCTAACAGGGTGTAAAATAAAAAGACTATCTGAGCCCTGGCAGGTGTGGCTCAGTGGATTATCGCTGGTTCGATCCCCAGCCAGGGCACGTAACCAGCTTGCAAGCCAGGTCTCCAGCCAGGTCCGTACCTGGGGGGCAGGTGAAAGGCAACCATACGTTGATGCTTCTCTCCCTTTCTTCCTTCCTCCTTGCTCTTCTCAATGAAGATAATGAATAAAATCTTAATTAAAAAAAAAAAAAACAAACCTCTATGAGCCATAGCCTCAGGGTTCACAGTGTGGTCTCAGGATCACAGTACAGGCCTTGCCTGGGTGCTCATTAGAAATGCAGAGTCTCTGGTACCACCTCAGACCTGCTGAATCAGAATCTGCCCTCAACCATGATCCTGAGATGATTTGTGGGAACATCAAGGTTGGAGAAGCTGGAGGTACAAACCAGAAGGAAAAATAGGATAGTAACTATCAGACGAACCAGATATACTCAGGAAAAAACGGCCAAAACGTGTGTGTGTGTTTTTTCCTCAAGAGTAAAAAAAAAAAAAAAAAGGCAATATAAGCTTTAGCTCAGGGAGATAATTTCTTTTCCCTGGTAAAATTATGAACAGAATCTGTTCATTTGAAACAGGATAAAAAACTATGAGAGCTGCTGTCACATTTGGTGGGCACAAAATAGGAATGGGCTGACTAATAGTTCACCATCCTTTCATTCATGAACAAAGCTCAAAGGCTTCAGGGTAGTTTTCTTCTTTTGTGACATCCCAAGCCCAAGGAAATGCATGTGAAGGACAAAAAAAATATATATATATGAGTTCACTCATATATGGAATATAAACCAAAAATGTAACAATAAAGACAAATGAACTCACAGATGCAGACCTCAGCATGGTGATTACCAGAGGGGACAAGAGATGTGGGAAGGGCAATGTGGGTAACAGGGCCAAATATATGGTGACAGAAGAAACTAGTCTATAGTGAGTACACAATAGAGTACATAGATATTGAATTATAATGTTGTACACGTGAAATTTATATAACATTATAATCCATGTTACCCAACAAATTGAATTTTTTTAAAGGTTGAAATGTAAATATGAATTAGAAAATGATGTCTTGAGGATAGGGGTGGGAGAGTTGTGGAGATGGGGGCAGAGGAGAGAGAGCACCTGGCCCAGGCCAGAGGAATAAAGGGAAGGAAGACTCTAGAATGGGGTGAGGTTTAGGAAGCTGACTCTAGCTACGGATCTCAGGCGTTTCTGTTGCCACTATGCCCAGTTACATTAAATTTCAGCCATCTACAAATACAAGTCTCAGAGACAAAAGTAAATAATTTTGTTGACCAGGAGGAAGTCACCATCTATTTTTTTCAAAATGAAAATAGCTCTATTGTTTTTTCCCTGATTATGAAAGTAATACTTATTGTCAAGAAAGGAAGACGAATGTGAAATAGAAGATGAAAATCACTTCCA
Organism: Noctilio leporinus; assembly: GCA_004026585.1. Taxonomy (NCBI): domain Eukaryota; kingdom Metazoa; phylum Chordata; class Mammalia; order Chiroptera; family Noctilionidae; genus Noctilio; species Noctilio leporinus. The sequence continues at coordinate 569,310 of PVIW01000231.1, read as the reverse complement.
AATTTAGACGGAGAGCTATATTGAGATTATACACACATGCATATGTATGCACATACATGCGTGTGCAGACACACACTATTGCATGCAAGAAATTTTATATTCCTGGTATCACATAAAATACTTGTTCTAATGCCAGGCTTGGGGAATGTAATGCTGTGTGTTCCTAATATCCCAGGGATTGATGGTTGAGTTGTATCTTTCCACTTTAAGGGCCAGGTGATGTAAACACAGGTAATAAATATTCATTTAAAACAAAATTTTAAAGCCTTTTAATAAAAAGTCTTGATGTTGAAACATTAATATTTCTCCTGTGAAAGTCATCTAGAGCAAGATAAATTTATACAGCTAAAAAAAAAAACAGAAAAAGAAAACAACAAACTGGCAAGTCAACCTAGCCTTGTTTAACTGGAATCTATAACCATCTTTTATTTGCCCTAATCCTGCCAACCCTGAGAGAAATAGGAGTCTGGACGGAGGGTCATGGGAGTGACCTCGCCGGCCTGGCCTCAGCAAACTGCTCTCAGGTTTGTGTCTCCTGTGGCCACAGCACTAAGCTGGGGAGCGTCAAAGGTTTAAGTTGGATGCTTCTGGAACATTCCAGGGTGACAGGCTAGCCCACTTAAGCGGACCCTCAAGGGGCCCCTGGGGCCTCCTCAGATTCCCCAGTGTGGAGCCGCCCCTCCTGCCTTGGGGGCATGGCTGGGCACCCTGTCTCACAGCCAGAAAGCGATCACTGGACTCACAGATTGAAGGGGAATGAATGCTTGCTTTGGGCCCCGCTGCGAGCCGAGTGTGGACGCAGCAGCTGTGGCATTGCTCGGCCACCAAGCGTCTCTCCCTAGTCTGGCCTCAGAGGCCTTTCCCACTCACAGTTCCCACTTTGGGGCTTTTCCCTCTTCCTCTGGAGCTGAACCCAAGACTGTTTTGGCCCTGCCTGATCCTTGCAGTCCCTTCCTTCCTCAGCTTTGATGCTCATGCGTCTGACCCTGCTTTGGCGTTTGCTTTGTCCCTACCTACACTGCTTTCTTTGCTTGAGACTTGGCGTCAGGGCCCTTGCCCCAGCCATCCCAAGGTTAAATGTCCGGTGGCTCTGAGCGCTTTCAGCAAGAGGGTCCCCTCCTTTCTCAGCAGCCTGGACATTTCAGGTTAAGCTTCCTTAGGTCAAGGCTTTGACACCCTCTCCCCCTTTTAAGTTTCTAAAACAACACATCTGCATTGCTTCAGGGAAGGTGGTGACTCTAGGGCAGGAGGGAAAAGTGAGGGTTGTTTTCATGACACCAAGAGGGGCAGAGGAAGAGGGTGCACACTCCTTCCTGTGGGACCCTATCACCCACCCATTGCATCAAAATGGATGAGAAGATGTCATTTGCTCATTCGAGGATAAAATCAGGAGAGAACAAATGCTACCTTCAGTGTCACTTTCCTATGCTGTGAGATCTAGATTGGAGGTGCCCCTTTCTAAAAGCTTTTTCTTTTTCTTTTTTTTTCCCAATGTATGGTTGCGTTTCACCCACAGACCTGACTGGAGACCTGGTTTGCAACCTGGTTATGTGCCCTGGCTGGGGAATTGAACCTGTGACCTTTGGGTTCGCAGGCCGGCACCCTAACCACTGTGCTACCAGCCAGGGCATAAAAGCTTTTTAAAAAATAAAGTTCTTGGTCAATTTCCCAGTTCCTTTTTAAAAAACAAACACACTGTTACCCAAAGGCATAAGCAAGCTCGCGTGTGCGGGCACACACACACACACACACACACACACACCTTAATTTGAGCTAATTCTAACCAATCCAGACACATTGGTTACCAGTTCCCTTGTGGACAGAGTAAGAACTTGGATCCCATCTGCTTCTTCTTCAGCAAAGGATGATCAAACTGAATGTTCTAGGTGAGGATTGGCGAATGATGGCCAACTCACAGCTCGTTAGCAGAAAAGAAACTTGGCAAACAAGAAGAGAAAGGACAATAATTGAGCTCTGGGTACTATAAGCATGAATTTGGCTTACTGTGGACTCCAAACAAGCAGTCAGTCAGTCAATTGGGTTGAAAATTCAAAGAAGCGATTGTGTGTCAAGTTGTCACAAGAACCCCTGGATGTGAGTCAACTTCTGATTCTTCTTTTGGCTGATTTGGTGTGATTTCCACAGTCATCATGTGGACTCATGGGTCTGAGGGTCAACCTGAACTCATCCTCACCTTCTCCTGATGGCTTTAGTAACACCTTAAATGTAGATTTTACTTGTTCTTCGGAACAGGCCTTTGAGAAATCTCACTGGGAAGATGGTTATATGGGAGATGAGGGGAGGCCCTCAAAGTCATTAAGAGGGAGTGGAAGAGTGGAAGCTGCCTTCAGGTTGTACTCTTTCCACAAATCCCCCAGCCTTGTGGGCCTTGCTGTACAGACATGCTGTGACTCCATTGTTTGCCCTCCCCCATAACAGCTGATGCTTAAATAACTGACTGCAAACCTGGTTGTTACGCTGTCCAGAGTGGGTCTTGACTATCAATGGGTCATCTTTATTTTTTGTGTCACCTTGTCTTGTCTTTAGCATTCCGTGGTTAAGCTTAACTTGTGCTTTGGGTAGACTAAAATTGATCCTTAATGTAACAAATACTTGGAACTAGTAATACCAATGGAAAATCAGGGACTGTGCCAGGCACTGGGGAACTAAAAGTGTCCAAGATCGCTTTCCCAGCTGCCACAGAGTCATTATAAAGATAGACATGCAGTGAGACATCACAGAGAAATCTGGAATTATAAGCCAAGATGGTTGCTGCGAAGCAAAGAAATGAGAAATGGGGTACTATGAGGGCCTATAACGGCAGACCAGCAGAGTCAGGAGGACTTCCCTAAAGGCTGACATGCGAGCTGAGCTCTCATGGATGAGCGGGGTTTAAGCAGATAGGGCTGGGATGGCAGGACGTGATCTGGACAAAGCCCCTGTGGCACAAGGCCAGCATGGCAGCAGCCTGGTGGGTGGTAAAGGCTGAGCTGGGTCGCCCCTGAGATCCCGTGCCATGTCATGACAAAGATAGCCCTGCATTATGTCAGTAGCTCAGCTGAGCTGGAAGAGGGCAGGCTGAGCTGCCAGGTCTCAGCGTAACCTGTTAAAGCAACAGGTTGGAAATGAGTGAGTGAATACAGCATAAGCAAGAGGCTTAAATGGGAGAGAGTGCCCACTCCTCCTGTTGGTCATGTTCTGCCCCGGAATGGCACGCTGGTTGAGCGTCATGTAGACGAGCACAGAGGCAGGCACTGGTCTTCTTGCTGTTGAGGGAGCTCAGGCCAAAGGCTCAGCCAAAGCCTCTCATGGGCCCTGAAGTGGGGAAAGGGGTGAAGGGGAGCGCTGGGAGTGGACAAGCACTGAGGACTGAGAGTGGGGAAAGTGTCTTCAAGGCTTCCCCTCTTGACTTACAAGGACACCCGCAGATGATCTCTGCCTGCGACCTCAGATAAAGTGACCCAGGAATGAAGGTTCTGAAGCTGAAATGCAAGTATGTGAGAGAAGCGGCCAGCCAGGGGGTCCTGAGCCCTTGCCTGCAGCTCCCCTCTGTGACTGCCTTGGCTACGCACCAGGCTGGTGGGTGAAGCCTGTCGGGAGGCCTTTGTAATGGCCTGGGATCAGTTCTGGAAAATCACACCTAGGCTTTAACCAGGAGCCAGACTCCTCAAGTTATATGTCACTTGCCGCTGGGGATTCTACCCTATTCGAAAAGAAAGATTTAAGCTTAGAGAAGATGACAGTGGAGAAGGCAAGCTCCCCAGTTCACTGAGCCTCTACGGTGAGTTATTACCGTGGTCAGTGTGAGGCTCAGAGCAGGACTGTGAAAAACACAGACGTGTCCTGCAGGCAGTTTGCAGGTGAGCGGCCTCTGCAGAAATTACACACAACCACATACACATGCATGCTTAAAACTGGAAGGGATTGTCATACTGTTAGAGATGAGGGTGTTATGAAGAAAAAAAATAAATAAAAGGGGGACTTAATATAGATTCAGGGGAATGGTAGTAGAGGAAGTTCTTCCCAAGAAAATGAAGTTTGCAATAAGTTCTTTCAGAGAAAATGGTGTTCCAGGGTAAGTTCCTTCCAAGAAAATGATAGAGAGTAGGAATTAGGCCAGGAAGGGTAGAGGGAGTGAGGGAGTGAGGTTTCAGGCAGAGGAAACAGCAATTATAGAGGCCACGTGAGCAGAACATAGTCAACTGTGGAAGGTTTGGAGGGGAAGGAGCGGAAGAGAAAGGGAATAGGAAAGGGAATTGGGAAAAAGAGAAAAGAGGCCTGTGGTGAGAAAGGAAATGGGAGAAAAGGCTTGAGAAGCATCAAGTGCTAGATGTCATCATTAAAGGCCTCATATGACATTGAAGGGGGTTGGGAGGTTTGGGGACTAGAAAGCTGCCTTGGTCAAGGACAGCCCTGTGGGGAGCACCTCCATCCCCAGAACTGGCTGGAGGCTGAGATTCCGGGCAGGCGGGGGGAACCACAGGCCAACCCTGAGAAACTGTTCATCTTCTGAGCTGGAAGTAAGAACAGCCGCTTGGGCTCCCTGCCAGGAGCTCCCGCAGTTCAAGGTTCAGAGGCAGCTAGAGTCCCTGTGGTTCTGCCAAACATCGACCTCATGTCCCTGCTCTGGGGGGTCTGAGGCCTGATGTCCCCAGCGTGACAGCTTCCAGCGCAGGCGCTGGGTCTGCGGATGACAGGAACCCATTCCTTTAGTCTCAGCTCAGAGGCGAATTCACTGCCATTTAGTGTAATTAGTACCGGAGCTACAGATTTCATTTTACAATCATTAGAATCCCTTAGTCTACAAATAAGGACTTGATCAAAAGCTGTTATGAAAAATTATCCAAAACTTGGAAATTAGACAAATGTCACAGTGGAGTGCCATCTAGCAGGTTCTCTCGGGGTCTATTTCAGGGAACGCATCTTTGCTAAACTTGGTGTTTACTGAGGCAGCTGGCTGACTCCGAAGGACTGGCGTGTCCCGTAGCACAGTTCTGTGTCTGCTCTCATGCTCTGCCACCTAGCATTTCACTGACACCGAACACCACAAGTCTGAACCTTCCACTGAAGCTCCCTGAAGGATTTTTGCCCCTTTACATTAGGCCATATTTCTGTTCCAATGGTTGATATCAACTTTAATTATTGGTTGGACTACTCAGCGAAAAGAATCTGTTTCTTGCCCAAAAGGTAATTATGAGAATGAAATCGGTGCCCTAAAGACGGATTATTTATTTGAATCTCTGTATAAGGGACACCAGGAGAGGAATGATATCTCTTTCTGCATGCAGAAGGGAAAGGGGAAAGACACAAGGAAACACTCCTTACACCAGCTTCACAGCCCTGGACCTGTCCAAGACCATTCATTTGAAGCAGCCACAAAGAAAGCACAGGAAAGGAAGTGAGCAATAGTTTCCCTAGGCACAGGAGGGAATTGGAGGCGAAATTTAATTTGAGTGAGCTTTATTCTCACCACATTGATTGATTTGGGGAATGAATTGAGCAAATTGGCCATTGGCTTAGGGGCTCTGGAGATAAACCTCATTTCGGACTAGGCTTCCAAGATTTGTGGTGGCAAATCAATGCAGTGAATTCTGTCCAAAATCCAGCCAGCTGGCCACTTAGCCACGCTGGTGCCACTGAGGGGGTTTGACTGAATCATTGACTGAATTCAGAGAACCTTTTATTGTAGAACAACGTTGCTAGTTGAAAATGATGACTTTTAGCCCCCTAGAGTTGAACTGACATGATTTTGGGGTGTCTGGGTCCAGCTTCCTTACTGATAAACTGGGAATAAAAATATACATTCTGCTTCCCTCCTGTGGTAAAGACAGACAGATCATATAGTAGGAGGAAAGAATGACACTTCACACTACGCAATGATGTAACAAGAACTCAGTAACCACGTGGGAAGCTTCCATTTGATAGAGGAGAGAAGGAAACCTACTGCAGCCACTGGCTCATGGTAGGGATGGGACTCTCCCAGGCAGACCTTGTGAAGACTCTGCCTTGCAGGTACCATTGTTCCCCAAAGCCCCATCTGCAGTGAGCCCTGGGGAGGATGCGGTGCTTGGTGAGAGCATCACTTTCATACAACTGAGCCCCTCTTGCAAGTTTGACGTCTCATTGTAGCCTTGTAATCGTATCCTTTTAAATCCAGCCTCATTGTTGCTCTAACAATTCCTTCCAAATGTTGTAGACTTATCTTCAATTTGCTTCCAGTTGGTTCCATGTGCCAGAAATCATGCACTATATTCTTTCCCAGGCATATTCCTCAAGTCTGTTTTATCTCTTTACTCCTAAACGCATACTTCTCTTCTTCTCAGTGTAATAGGCCTATATTGAGACCAACTGAAACAATGGGCCTGTGAGGTAGCATTCTTTTGGTTTTACCAGAAAGTTCAAATTGTGCTGTTCAAAGCTTTTTGTTTCCTTTTTTAATTTTAATTTGGCCTTATCTCTTATAATTTAGGGTCCAGAACCAATAGGTCTTCCTAATACCCTAAGACCCTTCTTCTCTGAATTTTCTCTATTCCTTTCACTTTCGGTTTGTAAACCAGACAAATTTGCTTGAGCTCCTCTCTTTCTTGTAATAGGGTAATACCCAGCTAAACTTAGCAGTGGCTAATGCACATCATCACTCTGGCTTTTTGCGACAGCTCTTTAGGGTCACAGGTTCAACAAACACATGGTCTGACTTCCAGGTCATTTCAGGTTTTACTTTAATGAATACTTTTGCCACCCCTCTACTGCCGTCTGATTCAGTCAGTGCCACACAATGTTTGTCTTGAATAGGGCAGTATTCTATTTCACAGAACACATTTTTGTGCTTCGTTATTTAGGGTAGACTGTGGTAATAAACAGTCTCAAACATGTAATGACTCTACGCTTGGATATTTTTTTCTCACTCAGAATAGTTCAGAGGGATTCCAGATCAGCAGAGAGATGGTGTGTGTGTTTCTGCTCCATACAGTCATTTTAAGAACTGATGTTTCCTGAGGGCTTGCATGGCACCATCCCATTATCCCATCAGCTGGAAGGGACAACATGACGCAGGAGGTTTTTATGGTGCAGGACAGAAAATGGCACACATCACTGCAGATTGCCTTCCATAGGCTAGAACTCAGTCACATAGCCACAGTAACTACAGAAACGGTTAGGAAATGTGGTCTAGGTGCGTGCCCAAGAAGAAGAAAAACTTAATTTTTGTAAATAGCAACAAGTGTCTGCCACAGTGCCCCTTTCTGAGACACTCCACCTGTAACATGTGAAGGAATGCTGGCCTCACAGATCAACAGGAGGAGAAGGTGAGACAGTGTTGTGGAACAACATCATGAAATGCTAAGGCTTGGGTGAAACATCTTGGGGACAACAGAGTAAAATATAGGTAGAATATAATTGAACAGAGAGACTATCCACATGGACTACTTTAGTAATTTTTGTTCCCTTACTTTAGACTATTCACTTATGGAATGGGATGCTTCTCCATCATTGAAAATGACCTCCAGACATATGTTTATATGCATCTGTGCACCATATATCTAGCACATAATATTCTGCTGTTTTTCATAAACTGTCGTTGAAAAGGAATGTGTCAGCTACTTACATAAGAACTTTGACAATAATGTGATGCTTAAACCATTTCTAGATACTTTCTACAATTAAAAAAAAAAAAGTGAGCTGTCACTTTAGCAGCTTGGCTGGGTACACATGTTCCACATCTCTACCAATCTGGGCCATGTCTCTTAATAACAAGCATGGTGGTGAAATTCAACCCTGAAGAGAAATGTTCTCAGAGTGGACACTGGGGGGGCTGGTGCAGTCCAGTGCTCTTTGGTCTCAGGAAGGGTCCAAGGGGATGCAGAGATGGAGGGAAGTCTTTGGGAGGCTTTCTGGGATGAGCAAAGGAGGCAATTCTTATTTTTGGAAACACCTGAGGAGTTAGAAAAATGAATGGTGATGGATAGGTTTCTGGGAGGAAAATCCAAATGCTTAAATAGCAGGTGAATAAGCATTTGATTAAGTCTCTGCATTTGAAGAATAAGAAGGGATTTTGTGACATACAAGGTCATATGTAAAAGATGGATCTCACTTCATCCTTTTGATTACAAAACAATGTTTTCATCAAGACCCTTACCCTTCTTCTCAGGCCATATCAGCACAAAAGTGAAGAGTTTTGGCTGCCTTCCCAGAACAAAATGAGGCCGGTGTGTGCATGTGTTTCTAAATCGTCTGAGATTCTTGTCTTTCTTTTCTTCAAGGAGGAGTACAGACAAATTGTGACTATTTTTATTTTTTGAGATATATTTTTTTGATTATGCTGTTGTAGTTGTCCCAGATTTTCCCCTTTGTCTTCCTCCACCTGGTAGCTCCTTTCCCTCAAGTAATACCCTCACTTAGTTCATGTCCATGGGTTGTGCATATAAGTTCTTTGGCTTCTCCAATTCCTGTACTATTCTTACCATCCCCCTGTATATTTTGTACCTACCAGTATGCTTCTTGATTCCTGCACCTTTCCCCCACATTCTCGCTTTTTGCCCTCCTAGCTGAAACCCTCCAAATGATCTCAGTATCTATGATTCTATTCCTGTTCTGGTTGTTTGCTTACTTAGTTCTTTGTTTGTTTGTTTTTGTTTTTGTTTTTTTTTATTCAGTTGTTGATAGTTATGAATTTTTTGCCCTTTTAATGTTCATGGTTTTTATCTTATTCTTTTTCATAAATAAGTCCCTTTAAAACTTCATATAATAATGGCTTAGTGATGATGAACCACTTTAGTTTTACCTTGTCTGGGAAGCACTTTATCTGCCCTTTCATTCTAAATGATAGCTTTGATTAATAGAGTAATCTAGGTTGTAGGCCCTTGCTTTTTATCACTTTGAAAACTTTTTGCCAATCTCTTCTTGCCTGCAGAGTTTCTTTTGTGAAATCAGCTGATAGTGTTATGGTAATAGTTTGTATAAATAACTCTTTTCTCTTGCTGCTTTTAAGATTCTCTCTTTATCTTTACCCTTTGGCATTTTAATTATGCTGTGTCTTGGTGTGGTCCTCTTTGACTCCAGCTCGTTTGGGACTCTCTGTGCTTCTTGGACTTGTATGTCTATTTCCTTCACCAAATTAGGGAAGTTTGTCTTTCATTATTTTTTCATGTATTTCATTATTTTTCAAGTTTCACATTTATTGCTCTTACTCTTCTCTTTCTGGCATCCTTATGATTCAGATGTTGGTAGATCTGATGATGTGCCAGAGCGTCCTTATACTATCCTTGGTTTTTGGTTTTTTTGTTTTTTGGTTTGTTTTTAATTCTTTTTTCTTCTTGTTATTCTGGTTGAATGCTTATTTCTTCCTTGTGTTTAAAATTACTGATTTGAATGCCAACTTCTCCATTGGTGTTTCCCTGTAGATTTTTCTTGATTTCATTTAGTGTAAGCTTCACTTCTACCTTTATGTTGTTGCTGTGCTCAATGAGTTCTTTGAGCATCAATCACTAGGGTTTTAAACTTTGCATCTGATAGGTTAGTTACCTCCATTTCATTTAATTCTTTGTCTGGAGTTTTGTTCTGTTCTTTTGTTGGGGACATATTTCTTTGTCTCCTCAATTTGGCAGCCTCTGTGTGTTTGTTTCTATGTATTAAATAGTGCTGCTTTGACTTCCTGTCTTAGTAGTGTGGCCTACTGTAGAAAAGGCACCTGTAAATTGTGTGTGGCAGAGCCTTAGGTAATTGCCAGGGCAGGACAATCTGCTTTACCACTTTATCCTCTGTGTGTGGGGAGGGTTCAGAGATGAGACAATGCCAATGCTCAGTTTCTGGAGTGACTACTTATTTTTTAAGTGAAAGTATGTATCTTTAGTCTTACACTATGTTTCTTTTGTCTAAATATATGTGTAGTGTCTGTGGGTGTGAGAAGTAATTACCCTGCAAAATAAATAAATAAATAAATAAAGCAGGTGAATCAGATCAGTATTCAAAACATTGTGATTACTTGTGCTAGTACTAATGTTACTGGTAATAACAGTATTAGTGTTATTATCACTATTAATGTTAGACCATTAAAATGAACAACCTCCAGAAGTAGTTCAACCCTCAGAGTTATGATTTTATGTTATTTATATTGCATTATCCCATAGAATAATATATCACATTTCAAAGCACTTTGTTTAGCTGTATGTCCATTCATTCCTACTTGTACTCGGATTTAGAAGATATGATGGCATTTTAGGTGGAAGGGACAGCCCATGTAATGGCCTGGAGGTAGAAATTAGTCTGTGATGACCAGAGAACTCCTGTGGGGTTAGTTCTGCCATTTTCTTACCAGGGTCCCTTGGCTGAGTCCAGGATTGGGAGCTGTTCAACAGTGCCCTATGTGGGCCTTTTTTGAGGCCTAAGTGTGGAGAAGTTTCAGTCAAGGTGGAACTCTGCATGAGAGGGTGGGGCGTCATCTGGGCCAAACCCAAGGCTATATAGGGGCATGCTCAGAAGCATCCAGCCTTCTAGAACATGAACATTCTTGCCCTTTTTTATGAACAATCAATAAGGCCAGGTTTACCTTGGTGAATATAATTCATGCCAACAGCTAACTTATGTAACATCTTCCTCAAAACTCATTCATGGGCAAAGGACATGAACAGATACCTTTCCTAGGAGGACATACATAGGCATATGAAAGAATTCTCAACATCATTAGCCATCAGAGAGATGCAAATTAAAACCACAATGAGATGCTACCTCAATCCGGTCAGAATGGCCATCATTAACAAATCAACAAACAACAAGTACTGGTGAGGATGTGGAGAAAAGGGAACCCTGGTGCATTGTTGGTGGGAATGCAGACTGGTGCAGTCACTATGGAAAACAGTCTGGAATTTCCTCAAAGAACTAAAAATGAAATTGCCTTTTGACTCAGTGATTCCACTACTAGAATTCTACCTGAAGAACCCTGAGACACCAATTCAGAAGAACCTGCACACCCCTACCTTCATAGCAGAGCTATTTATAATAGCCAAGTGCTGGAAACAGTCTAAGGGCCCATCAGTGGATAATTGGATCAAAAAACTTTGGTATATTTACACAATGGACTACTGCACAGCAGAAAAAAAGAAGAAACTCCTACCTTTTGCCACAACATGGATGAAGCTGGAGAGAATAATGCTTAGTGAAATGAGCCAGTCAATGAAAGACAAGTATCATATGATCTCGCCCAATATAGGAGACTAATGAACAAAACAAACAAGCAAAATAGAACCAGGTGCATGGAAACAATGAACAGACATTCTGTGTGCAGAGCGGAGGGGGAGAGGAAGAAAGAGGCAAAGAAGGGGAACAATTTAGTCAAGGAACTAGCATGGATGACCCATGGACATGACAATATGTGGGATGGGAAGGATGGGGCAGGGGAGAGCATTAAGGGAAAAATGGGATAAATGTAAAACAACAACAATAAAAAAATCTTAAAAAAAAACAACTCAGTCATTCCATGAGCAACTGAGTCCTACTCAAAAAAACAAACAAACAAACAAAAAACAACCCCACGACAAACAAATAGAAATGGCAGCTGCCTTTTTGGAGTTTAAAGCCTAGTTCTGGGTTTCCAAACAATGATCCACACCTATGTGCTTCCAAATACAGAATTTCATGGACTTAGGCATGTGCACATTTCCCCACTATGATGAGGGTTCTCTGGTTTTCATAATATTCTCAAAGGGGTCATGATTCTAGAAAATTAAGGAGCACTGGTTTGATGCCAAGGCTGTGCATAAACAAACTTTGGTTATATTACGCTTGTCTCCCACCCTTTTGCTTCATTCCTGCTCCCTTTAAAAGGGTCCAGATCTTGTCCTCAACTCTGGCTAAGATTTCGTAGCACAACCCTCTTTCTTTTTCTCCCTCTTTTCCTAACCTTGAAAATCCTCATTCCTGATCTCCCCTTTGATTCATCAGCATGGCTGAAGTTACAAATCTACATTCACAGGGACCAAACCAACACTTTCAACTACTTTAGATGGCTCCCATCTCTGTATCACTTAAACTATGCACGCTATCAGTAAAATATTGACATTTCAATATTCTGCTAGGATTTAATAGATCTCAAGCCTGGCTCACTTCTACATCCCTGCAATGATAAGCCCAGCAACACTTTTACAATTATCACCCTCTTCATTACCATTAATAACCAGCATTTATAACTGTAACTGTAATACTCCGTGCTATAAAACTTGGTTTCTACATAATTCCAGATCCACTCTTTCCTTTGAGCCTTGCAGTATTGCTAGAGGAAGGCATGAACTGCGCTCCTCATTTCTTTCAGAAATGAGATGACAGAGCACAGCCTAAAGAGTTAAGTGACTGGCAGGTGGTCCTGGGTAAGTTAGAACACAACCAAGAATAGAACAGAGATCTAAATTTCTCTTCCTGCTTCCTGCCATGATACACCATTCTGTACATTTTTAGAAGATTTTACTTATTTATTTTTAGAGAGAAGGGAAGGGAGGGAGAAAGAGAGGAAAAGAAACATCAATGTGTTGTTGCCTCTCACCCTCCCCCAACTGGGGACCCGGCTTGCAATGCAGGCATGTGTCCTGACTGGGAATCGAACCAGCAACCCTTTGGCTTGCGGGCTGGTGTTGAATCCACTGAGCCACACCAACCAGGGCTATGTACATTTTTAAGTGAGGAGTAAGAGTTTATTTTAAGCCACTCCAAGGTCCTTAGCTAGCATCTTGTTTTAATTATGTCACTTGCTTACTGAAATTTTTGTGGTTACCATGAAGAGATTAGATGGCTTAAGTCATTCTAAAGGAAAATGCTGAAATTGGGCTTTTAACTGGATTGGCTTAAATTAAATTAAGCATAACCACATGTGAATTTTTAAATGTTTCTATTAGGCAAAAAGAGCTCATTTTTACCACTGCCCATTACAGTTACTCATCATCTCCTATCCTCAGTGTGTATTTTTATCCTCACCCAGGGACATGCTTATTGATTTTTAGAGAGCAGGGAAAGGAGGGAGAGGGAGAAACATCAATCAGTTGTCTCTCATGCGTACTCTAACCAGAGACTGAACATGCAACCTTAGTACGTGCCCAAACTGGGAATTGAATCCACAACCCTTCTATTTACAGGATGATGCTCCAATCAACTGAGCCACACTGGCCAGGGGGCCTGATATTTTTTAGTATTCTTCCTTTTTACTTTTGTTTGCTTGTTCTGCTGGAAGGTCAGTAATCTTTTTTTTTTTTTTTTTTTTTTTTTTTTTGCCTATCAGTCATAGTGAATTTAATGTCACACTTTTTCTCAAACTTGTTGACTCTACTTACAGTCATTCATTCATTCATTCTTTCAATTTATCAGATGAGAAAGGAGCATGTCAAATAATTCAACCAAGAACAGAAGAAAGAACACTCAAGGAAACCATCCCTGTGGGGGAATTACCATTATTGACTTTATTTTCTCCCTTCTTTTACAAATTTAGGATGTTGCAGTCAAGCACTGTTTAGTAGAGTGGTTACGCTAAATGTTATTCAAGGCCCCTTTCAAATCTGATCATCTATTCAACTGGTATGCTGTGAAGGCCTCTTTTACCAGTGCTACTACGCCAGGTAAACACATTTTAAAGTCAACCATAGCAGAATGCAATGCATTTGGAAGAATCCACTTAACTAAAAACAAACAAATTATTTCCCCCATCACTAAGCTCTACCACCTAAATGCATCTGAGAGCCTTCAGAGATGCAAATAAAAATAAAGATACCAAGCCACATAGTCATGCATTCTGGATTGCTCAAATAGTCTATCAGGTATTATTACTCAGGCCTGGTAGAAATATGCAATTCAATGAGGATTTTCTACAAATGGACCTAATTTCTAGTCACTGTTTAATATAATATAACAAATGCCAGGGGACATTCGAAAAGCTCTAATTAACCTAGACTATATATGTATAATACAAATAATTTTTCAGATAAAATCAGTACAGGAATTTATAAGGCAAGCCAATTATCTTTCAACAGGTGACCTGGATTTATAACAGTTTATAAAATGCATTAGATATGCTTTATTTGCTCTTCTCAAATGCTCAGATGACATTCTATTTGGGATAACATGAGACTGGATTATGTGTTTGCATAGATATATTAAATTCTGTGATTCATTGAAGTTAAACGGGTAAGCCCTCTAATAAAAACTAACTTTAATTTTACAGAATTTAAGTAAGATATAAAGAAATAAAAGGTAAATATAAATGAAATATACCAAACCTTAATTAAGCAGAGAAACATTTTGTTAAAGGAAAAATGGAAATTATAAATATAAATCAATTAAGAATTTTTGATGTGCCCATTTATTCAACATGATTGGGTAACTGTATCATATTTACGCACCATACAGAAATATCAAGTATTTTAAAAAAACAGAACACTGAGTATTTAAGAAGGTATTGTGGCCTAAATTAAACCCTTAATTCAGAAGGCACTTCAGTAACTTTCAGTGCTTCAAAGTCATGATCATCATCACTGTACAATACTGAAAAAAAATTTATTTGTACTATGTACAAACAATAATTTCCAGTATTATGCAAGAAAATCTTGTTTCAGCCATTCTTCTTCTTCCTATATAATTAAAAATAAAATGGAGCATTAGTATGATTTTTACAAATATATTGTTTATTTTAATGAAGCTGGTACAGACAATGTCCATTTAAAACCCATATCCCAGGCCAAAAAGTACAAATAAAATAAAAAAGAGCAGTGTTCTATTGTACACACTCCTGCATGAATAACTTTATTAACGGCTAATGAAAATTAGAACTTTTCTGGGATCTTCTCACAAGATTTTTCTATACTCTTAAAATGCTTTCTCTTCAATGAAGCCATCTTTGGAGTTTATCGTTTCTCTCACCTTATCTGTCATCTTGATGCCAACCTGATATTCCTCTTCTTTTGGTCCAGACCTTCAAATTTTAAAAGTAGCTTCAAGTTAAGGAAAGGTCATTTTTCCACAGTTCAGTTCTCTGAAAAACTTCCATCTCCCCCTGAAAGTCACAGTCCAGGAGTGAAGCAAACACGTGCTAGAACTTCAGGGCCAATTAGAAATGTCTTTGTGAACACCTGTATTGGTCGACCTCATTTATCACAAGCCTGAAAATGCAGAGTCCTGAAAAAAGGTGGCCTTCCTGTGCACACATGTTATATTCAAAAAGGAGAGGGTAATATGAAGGGGGCTGAAGTTTGATCACCAAAAATCAGCACAATAAAAACAAAACAATAATGAATGGACACTAGAATTCAAATTACCAGATGTTTGAAAGAGATGGGGGGAATTCAGTTTTCAATTCAATTTTAAACACCACATTACAAAAGAACTATTTTAAAAAATAAAAAAGGACTGAGGGAAAAGAAAAGAAAATAAAAAGAATATCTAAATCATTGAATGGCCTCCTGTTTGTTCCTGATAAACTTCAATCACATCTTCTTCCTCCATTCCCAGTTCTTTTGGAGTGTGATTATCAGCAATTCTCTGACCTTCAAAGAGAAACCTGAGTGAATTCATTGGAACTCCCTGTCTTTGACAGTATGATTCTTTGAGGTTCTTGAGATGTGTCGTCATTTTCACTTTGAAGTGAATCTCACTGCTATCCTGTCCAATGACTTTGAGTTTAATGTATTCTCCTTCCTTCTTATCCCCCAAGCCCTCAGTTGAAGGTTTTGCCTCCTGGTCAGACATGGTGATGGTGGCTTTACCCGGGGTCTCCGCACAGCCGTGGCCTTGGATAGGCAGGACCTCGCTCCGGGGTTTACAAACCTGTCTGTCTTCCCCACAGCACAACAACGCGTCTGGAGGGACTTCTGCTATGTTTCCGAAGGTCAGTAATCTTATTATGGGAAAATGCTGGATTTACTTTAGTACAAAGGGGCAGAGTCTTTGTACTTCTGCATCCTCTCCACTCTCCTACCCCTACACACAGATTCTAACTGAGATGCAAGGCAAAGATTTAGATCATGTGGAACGTACATTAAGAGCTGTGTGGGTAACCCAGCACTAGCCCAGAAAGAGGATGAGAAATAACCCCCAACACTGAGTCTAAACTCTGAAGGGTCCACAACTCTATGGAACACTTGGACGGATGGAGGTGGCAAAGCCCCTTCCTGAATGAAATTATTGTTAAACAACCTCTGCCTATTTGATCATGTTCTGGTTGTTGTAAGTCTCCCTAGGATAATATTAAGTAGGAGCTAAAAAGAAGGCAGATAAGTAGTAATAGTGTAGATAGTCCTATGGATAATTAATACCAAATAACTTTGTGGACCAACCAAAGGAAATCTGGGGGGCTGAGGAGTGAGATGAAGGCTGTAGAGACCTATTAACCTCAGAAACTCTTATATTTTAAAAGATCTCCATTCTGGAGCAGATATGGTTTGGGGGAAAATACTACAAAAAGAAGAGGGATAACATTGGAGGGAACCAGGCCTGTGGGAAGAGTAGCTGATTTGGGCAGCTAGACCTGAGTCCTAAGGATAGTTAGGGCAGCTCAGGGCCAAGGGGACACATTCCTAGCCCCGGAATTTGCCATAGAGGTCACACATGAGTTAAAGCAAGCTACAGTAGTCTGGACATGGCTAATTGCAATAATTCTAGCAGGCTTAGTGCAGATTGGTCACCCTTCTGCATCTCTGATGTCTCTATTCACAACCAGCCCCATTGCTTATGGGCAAACCAATGGAGCCATTAACTATCACTTGACTATTTACAGCCTTTCTGATTTAAGTAGGGAAAATTACAAGAGCCGTAGGTTATCTTTTGGTACCACTGAAAAAGAAAATTCTATGCAGATGTGAGTTAGGTTATTTCTTTATTATACTAGAAGATCTGTTCAGAAATTTCTCAAAAACTCAAATAATAAGAAATATTCTGTCAAACCAAGTTAGAAGCTCAAATGCTTAAGCTAATGCTGTTTGGGTATAATTTCCCCAAAATTTTTAATGAAATGAGCAAAGACATTCTTTACTCTTTAAGTCAACTCAAAAAATATTTCTTAGCAACCTACTCTGTATAAAGCACAGCATTCTATGGAAAGAATTTCAGTGAAATTCTGCAGTGGGGAATGTAGGGCAGAGGGAGCTGGAATACATTGTTGATATCTTTCCATTTGTGGTAGTTCTTTTCTAATTGCCAAATCAGGGAGAAGCTGGAATTTGACACTTACAAATGAAAACTTGTAGAAATCTACTATGACATTCTCTGTCCCTGTTTCCTAAAATGCTGCAGTCTTAGGGGGATAAATGACACTCCAACTTAGCTACTCTTTGTTCCTATGATACTTCTTGACTACTAACCACATTTGGAAGATCCTTGTATTTCTTTAGTAGCCTAAAATCAAGGGGCCTGAAAGGGCTCATACTAGTTGCTATTGGAAATATTCAACAGGGGCAAGCTTAGGTAGTAGAACTCAATATTGTGATGGTTTTCCATTCAGTATGGATGTTGACTAGACAAAAGATTTACTTTATGAAGGGAAGAGAATTTACCTGCTAGGTAATTTCAGCAATGTGGAAGCATATCCAACATTTCTCAACAATGACCACCACCACCACCTCCACACACACACACACACACACACACACACACATACACACACTAAATTGTAAAGTTGATGAAGTTGCCTTTAGGGAAGTTTGCCTTGCTTTCAGAGTTACAGTACACTTTCCTTGAATACTTGTTTGTCAAAAGCTGTTCTTTAATCCAACGTGAGTCTTCTGTGACTCACTGCAGCCAGTTGCACCTACTACTTTTCTCCATCTTCCACTCCAAATCCAACCAGTGGCTGAATATTTTAGTTTTCTAGCTTGGAATTCATACTTTTTGATATATTGGTGCTTTGGGTTTTGTTGAAAATTTTTTACATCTCAACTTTGACAAATGTTCCATGTGCATTCTGCAGTTGTTGAATGCAGTATTGTGCTAAAATTGCCACTAGAATTGTGGATTTGTCTAGTCTTAGTGCTCTCAATATTCTTTTAGATATCTGAAGCTATGTCATTGTGTATGTGGAAACTTAGAATTGTTTTATATTTCTGGTGGTTGATCTTTTTATTATTACAAAATATTCCTCTTTATCTCTAGTAATTCTCTTGTCTTAAAAATCTATCTTGCAGGGCAATTACATACCACATCCTCAAGCTTTTATTTAAGATATATATTATTATGCATAATATACTTTTACTTACAGCCTTCCTGCATCTTGGTATCTAAGGTGTGATGATTATAAACAACAAATAACTTTTGTTTTTAAAAAATCTAGTCTCACAATCTTTGTTGTTGTTTTTTAAAAGATTTTATTCATTATTTTTAGAGAGAGGGGAAGGGAAGAAGGAAGAAAGGGAGAGAAACACCACTGTGTGGTTGCCTTTCACCTGCCTCCAGCTGGAGACCTGGCTGGAGACCTGGCCTACAATACATATCTGGGTATGTGCCCTGACTGGAAATCCAACCAGTGACACTGGGTTTGCAGGCTAGTGCTCAACCCGCTGAGCCACACCAGCCAGAGCCTACAATCTTTGTTTTTTGATTGGAATGTTACCTATAAATCTGTCTCTTTGGGAGAAACCAGGATCTTGTGACAAACTCACCTTTGTGTCCATGGCTGGCACCCCAATCCAGTTAACCTGGGAGAGCCTACCTTCTCAAAGGTTAACCCACGTGGAGGATCTCCAAGTGATACCTGCAGGAAAAGTTGTAATTTAATATGATTTGTGACAATTGGTGACTGGAAGATTATTTTAGGGCTTCAGTATCTCCAGATGGCTATAGTGTCAGGGCTTTTGAACAGTGGAGCATCCCCTCCATGTTTCAAAGATTTGCTGAAATACATTTCTGTGGTTTGATCAAGCAAAGTGTGATAAATGACTTGTATAGCATCTTCAAATGCTCTTGGAGCCATCCAAGCCTGACTTCTTAGCTTGCACATTTTCATTTTTCTCCCCCAGCAATTCTTGTTTACAAAGATCGATGAGGCTAAAACAAATAATAAAAAAATATTGTTTATTTTAACTTGGATTTTCCCAGAAGAAGATAAGGTTTCAAGTGCAAATGGTGACTTCAGAAGGGGGATGGGGCAGTGAGATACAGAGGGATAGCAGCCAATATAGTGGGGTTTGTTGGGACAGCCAGCTCAACGGGGAAGTAGTGTTACACTTCAATGAGGCACTTTGATGATAAGTATAGGGCACATGCCTGAGTTGTCTCACCCAAGAATCATGAAATCGGGAGTATTTATACAGTCGTCAGTTGAGGGCTGCCTCCAAGAGAGGTTGCACTTGCACACAGTCTGCAGTAGGGATGGGTACCTGGAGAAAGCCCACACACAGAGGGATGCAGATACTGGCAGCTGGAAGTGGGCTGGGATTCTCTGGGAGCCCAAGGGATGTGGACCAGGCCAGTGTTACTTCTGGTTCTTCATACTTTTTGCCCAACACATACCGGTGCTCATAGAATAAGTTCTTTTAAAAATCCCACTTTTGGGTCCTTGAGTAAAAAACATGTTTGAATTGCTCAAGCTTCGTCATCTCTGCCCTCTCCCTGAACCACACAGAAATTCAGGAGTAATTCAAGATGGTCCCTGGGGCCATCTTTTCTTAGCTGGTCTGCTTCTGCCCCTGAGCTAACTAATTTTACTGCCTTCAGCAAGGCCCGTTTCCAACCAAACAGTCTAAGGGAAAAAGTCATTCTTTTCATGGATGAAAACAATTATTGAGCAGCTTCTCAATGCCAGGCACTGAATATTGCTCCCAGCTGGGCAGTCAAACCCAGTATAGTTATATTTCTTTGTGTTCCTTCACTATTTACAAATGTCCTCCTTGCTCCTGCAGGTACCTATGGCAAAGAATTCCATTGTCATGGGTACTCACACCATTGCTGTTATGCCTATGAATTTCTACCCCTAGAATTTCTCTACAGCAATACTTCAAACTATTATATTTGCCCTCATGAAATATGGCATTCTGGCACAAATGATTAGGACAGTAAAATGAATAGAGTTCATGATATTTCCAACTTTCTATTATAAAATTTTATTTGTTTCATAAAATATATTGTATTTGCATTGTAAAATGTGTCTTCTAAATGACCACATATTTTTTTTAAAAAGTTAAAAACCTAAATGAGTCTATGCAATTCGTGTTTTCAAACAATATAACATAACTAGAAACTAATAACAAAAGATAAAATACATTTTATGCATACTCTTTTGAATAATTATTGGATTAAAGAGAAAATCAGGAAAATGAAGACAACCAATTGAAAATAGTAAGAATCAGAATAATTCATATTAAAAATAGGATATTAGGCCTTGGCTGGTGACCCAGTGACCTGGGAACCCAAATGTCACTGGTTCAATTCCCAACCAGGGCACATAACCAGGTTGCAAGCCAGGTCTCCAGCCAGCTCTGTAGCTGGAGGCAGGTGAAAGGCAGCCATACATTGATATCTCTCTCCCTCTTTGCCTCTCTCCTTTTCCTCTCTCTGGAAATAATAAATAAAATCTTTTAGAAAATAGGATATTAATATTGTTCTCAAGTGATCTGTAGTAATAAACATATTCTTAAAGGTTAAGGAAAGAAGTTAACTTCTTTCAACTAAAAAAATGAATAAAAGTAAAAAGTAACCATGGAAACAAAAATAAATAACAAAATGATAAAAGCAAAAAACAAAAACAAAAACAAAACATCAACTAGTAGCAGAAAAGTGATGGGATGAGTAGATGATGAGTTCCACAAAAGACTCTTTAAAAAGAATCCAGAAAATGGGCCACTAATTTGAAACATTCCATAATCAAAATGGAAAAGAAAGTAAAAGAAATAGAATTTATATAGGAATTTTAAAAAGTGTATTACAATAAAAGGCACATATGATTTTTAATAAGTTTGAAAATCATTGAAATAGAAATTTTTAAATGAAATTTAGATAGCCAGAATAAATTAACTCAACAGGAATTATTTGGTTAAATCACTTTAAATATATATATATTTTTTAATTAAAAAAATATATATATTAAGAAAGTTGTTAAAGAATTACCCCCTCAGTCAATCAAAATGATGGAGTAGATGAAGCACTGTGCTTGCCTCCTCCCATGACCACATCAAGATTACAACATAATTATAGAACAATCAACCTGGAGAATCATTTAAAGACTAGCTGAGCATAAGCCTTATAACTAAGGACATAAAGAAGTCACGTGGAAATTGGTAGTGTTATTGGAGAAACCTTGATTCTTCTTGCCAGCGCAGTAAAGAATTACAGATCAGCGAGTCTGTAAGAGTGCACACAAAATTTATTATTGAATAGGAGAGCAAAAGCAAGAATGGCCAAAGGCTGGGTTGGCAAGCACACCCTAGGACGGCCAGAGGTCCAGCGGCCAGAGAGCCAAGAGCATCGAGAGAGCTAAGAGAATAAGTCCTTTATTCTGAGCACTTATATAATGGTGGGATGGGGGTAAAGAAGTTACATATTGATTGATGGATAAAGGTAGAGACAGTTTTTCTTGGGAAATGATGGTTACTCAAACTAGTATATGGTGGGGGGTCTGTTAGCCCGAATCCTTATCTTGCTCCAAACTCCATTTGTCCTTCTTGTTATGAAACAGATATGTGACAGGGGACAGTTAATGAAAGCTGGGGCAATTATCCAAAGTCATTTATGGGCTCTTTCTGTAAGCATTAGGGACTTCCTTGTAAAACAGATAATGACCAGAGGTAGGCAATTAACCAAAGTTGTTTTATGGCCTTTTTCTTGGGGCACTATGCACCCTCTCCCGCCTTTCTGGGGCCTTGAGATGAAAGCACAGTTTCAAAGGCTTTCTTCCTTAGATAGTGGGAAGGATACACAGAATTTCAAGGACTGCCCTCCTCCCATGTTAGCACAGTGTTTTCTTGTGATGTAACACCTGGCATTATTACCAGAGCAGGCCCAGGGCTGCTGAGTTAGTAGGTGAGACACATCTCCCTCTGCTGCTCTTTCAACTGTTACAGTAGGAGGGGTGGAGATGCAAAATGGGCTGGCCCCACACCTGCGTATACTAGCTGAGGGTGGGGAAGTCTTATCTTAGCTGCAGAGGTGTCTCCTTAGAATCAAGGCATCCCCATCCTTCACCAGGCTCCACAGTTGGGAGCACCAGTGCCAAGAGGAGCCCCAACAATGTCAGGCTGTGAAAATCAGCAGGGATTCCATTTGTCTGGGTAATATGGAAGGCTCCTGAAAACCCAGGTGCTCTCTTAAAGGGCCCATGCGCAGGCTCATTTGCCTGAGCAATCACTCTGGGCACCAGTAGAGAGACAGTGGCTGGGATGGGGTGTGGTGGGGTGCCAGAGATATAAAGGGAGAAACTGAGTTGTGTGGCTTCGGGGTGAGGACTGAAGGGAGAGCTGGCATTGTCTTTGTGTTGAGCTCTCCTCCCCTACAGCCAGATCTGAACCTGCCTTAACCTGGTGAACACCACTCAGCCCACCCTTGTGATTCCCTGAGACCTTGACTCACCCAACTCACTTTTGCCTGAGGCTCTTTCAGTGGCTCAGCCTTACAGCAACTGGCAGGCAGCAGCAGACCCTCAGAGTGCCCTTTTGCTAAGCAGTCCCAAGCCCATACTGGTGGCAGCTGACCCCCATTGGCAGTGTGGTCTCTCCCACATGCCTCCAGGCCCAAACCAGGCAGCCACTAACTGCAGATCATTTTGTGGCTCCTACCAGATAGCATTGGACATCAACCTCCATTGGAACCCCTACAAAGAGTCCCCAGAACCAACACACCTGATAGCTGGCTTCAGATCACAAGTGGCACACCCAAAGGGTGATTTCAACGGGCACTGGAGCCTGCTAGAGCAAATCCTGCTCCAAGGAGCCAGCCCCTGTATAGCAACATGTAAACTGTGGTCATGGCCAATACTCATAGCCAGTCAATCTGAGAAGTCAACCCCACCCACTGATGTGCCAGTAGTAATCAAGGATAAACTACAATAGGAGGGCTCACATAACCCACAAAGGAACACCCCTGAAGATCCCAGCTTAGGTGATCAGGGAGATTTCCACTGTGCCCCACAGGACACCTACTACATAAGGCTACCCTGCCAAAGTTTGGAGATATAGCAAATCTACCTCATACAAAAGCAAACAAACACAGAGAGGCAACCCAAATGAAAGAACTGACAAACCTCCAGAAAACAAATAAAACAAAATTCAAGCAAGTAATCTACCAGATACAGAGTTCAAAACACTGGTTATAAGGATGCTCAGGGAACCTGGTGAGAATTTAAACAAAGAGATAGTAAGTATTTTAAAAGGACATAGGAATTATGAAAAAAGAAGAACCAGTCAGATATGAAGAATACAATAACTGAAAGGAAAAATACATTAGAAGGAATCAATAGCAGACTACATGAAGTAGAGAATTCAAATAAGTGTTTTGGAAGACAAGCAGAAAATATCCAATCAAAACAGCCAAAAGAAAAAAGAATTTAAAAGTAAGGATAGTTTAAGGGACCCTCTGGGACAATATCAAGCATTAGAACATCCACATCATAAGGGCACCAGAAAGAGAAGAGAGAGAGCAAGATATTAAGAGCCTAGTTGAAGAAATAACGACTAAAAACTTTCCTAACCTGGCAAAGTAAATAGACATACAAGTCCAATAAGCACAAAGTGTCCCAGACAAGATGAACCCAAAAGGTCCACATCAAAACACATCATAATTAAAGTGGCAAAGGTTAAAGACAAAGAGAGAATCTTAAAAGCAGCAAGAGAAAAAGAGTTACTGATAAGAGAGCTCCCATAAGACTGCCAGCTGATTTCTTGACAGAAACTTTACAAATCAAAAGGGAATGGCATGAAATATTCAAAGTGACAAAAAGCAAGAACCTCTAACCAAGGCTAATCTACTCAGCATAGCTATGCTTTAAAATTGAAACAGGTGGCACAATGGATAAGGCGCCCGCCTACGAACCTGAAGGTCGCTGGTTCGATTCCCCAGCCAGGGCACATAATCAGGTTGCAGGCCAGGTCTCCAGCCAGGTCTGTAGCTGGAGGCAGGTGAAAGGCAACCATACATCGATGTCTCACACCCTCTCTGCCTCTCGTCCCTCCCCTCTCTCTGAAAATAATAAATAAAATATTTAAACATAAATAAATAAAATTGAAACAGATATAAAGAGTTTCCCAGACAGGAAAAAGTTTAAGAAGTTTTTTACCACCAAACAAGTATTATAAGAAATGTTAAAGGGCCTTCTTAAAGAAGAAGGGAAAAAAAGGAACATATAGTATATGAATAATAAAATGGCAATAACTATGTATCTTTCAAGTAAATATGATTACTTTAAAAGTAAATGAATTAAATACTCCAATCAAAAGGCATAGGGTAGCTGAATGGTTAAGGAAATAAGACCTTTACACATGCTATCTACACGACACCCACTTCAGATGGAAAGACATGCACAGACTGAAAGTAAAAGGAAGGAAAAAGATATTTCATGCAAATGCAAATGAAAAAAAAAGCTGGGACAGCAATACTTGAATAAGACAAAACAGATTTTAAAACAAAGGTATCATCCTGGTTAGTGGCACAGTGGATAAGGCACCAGCCTGCAAACCCAAAGGTCACTGGTTTGATTCTCAGCCAGGACACATAACCAGGTTGCAAGCCAGGTCTCCAGCCAGGTCCTTGGCTAGAGGCAGGTGAGAGGAAACCATACACTGATTCTCTCCTTTGCTGCCTCTCTTCCTTCCCCTCTCTCTGAAAAATAATAATAAATAAAATCTTTAAAAATAAAGAAATAAAATAAATCTTTAAAAATAATAATAAAACAAAAGTATCATAAGAGACAAAGAAGGACATTTCATAATGATAAAAGGGATCAATCCAACAAGAGGATATGGCTCTTGTAAATATTTATAAACCCAGCATAGGAACACCTAAATTTATAAAAGCAAATCTTGACATACATAAATGGAGAGATCAACAGGAGTACAGTCATTTAATTTCTTTTTTAAGATTTTATTTATTATTTGTAGATAGAGGGAAAGGGAGAGAGGCAGAGAGGGAGAGAGACATCAATGTATGGTTGCCTTTCACCTGCCTCCAGCTACAGACCTGGTTTGCAACCTGTTACGTGCCCTGGCTGGGAATTGAACCAGTGACCTTTGGGTTTCCAGGCCGGCGCCTTATCCATTGAGCCACCAGCCAGGGCTGACAGACATTATTTTATTTGTAGTAGAAACAGAAAATATAAACATCTAAATATAAATTTAACAAGAAGTATGTACACCTCATGAGGAAAAGTTCAAAGTGCTTGTAAATCATGCAACATAGACATGGATTTTCCAATCTAAGGATCTATCTATTGGACTAAATGATTGACTACCCAATGTCTGTGATGTCTGATCATACACTGCATTCTCTTGCTTGTTATTTCTGGGATGGATGTGTAACCCCAGCATTGGCCATTGCAATGTGAGGCAATATCTGTTGGTCTAGGAAAAAGTTTCTCATTCTTAAAAGCAAACCCCAAAAAGGTAAAAACAACCTCTTCTTTTCTCCAAATCTTGTCATGTCTGGATGCTTGAACCTGCTGACATTGCTTTGTGACCACACCAGGGCCAGGCTACGAAGCTATCACAGCTATGTGCTTGGGGCCACCACCTGTGGATTTCTTGTTATATAAGACAGAGGCTTTCCTTAACATTTTTAATCCATTTAAAGCAGGTTTTCCTGTTTCTTGCTAGCAATGTATTCTAGCTCTCAAACTGTGTTCACTTCTTCCCCAGAACCAAGCTTTTTACATTACAATTGCTTTATAATGGTTTGACATATAGTGAACTTATGTGGTATTGGGATTTTTTCTTTCTTAATTACAGTTGACATTCAATATTATTTTGTATTGGTTTCATAGCATAGCGGTTAGACTTTTGTATAATTTATGAAGTGTTCCCCCTAATAAGTTTAGGAACCACATGGCATAAAACATAAGTATTAGAATATTATTGACTATTTTTTGTATGCTATACTTATATCCCTTGCTTATTTTGTAACTGTCCATTTGTATTTCTTAATCTCTTCATTTTTTCACCCAGTCCCCCAGCCCCTCCCATATGGCAACCATCAGTATGTACTCTGTATGTATGAGTCTGTCTCTATTGCATTGTTTGTTTTGTTCTTTAGATTCCACATAGAAGTGAAATCATAATGGTATTTGTCTTTCTCTGTCTAACTTATTTCACTTAGCGTAATACCCTCTAGGTCCAACCATGTTGTTGCAAATGGTAAGATTTCATTGTTTTTTATGGCCCAAATAATACTTCATTATATATATGTACCACACCTTCTTTATTCAACTGTCCATTGATGGTCACTTAGGTTATTTCTATGTATTGCTATTGTAAACAATGCTGGTTCCATGTGCATTTGAAACAAATGTAAATTCTGCTGCTTTGGGATGGAATGTTCTAAAAATAGCAATTAAATCATTCTGGTCTAATGTATCATTTTAAGGCCATTGTTTTCTTATTGATTTTTTTCTGGAATATCCATTGCTTACAATATGATGTTAAAGTCCTCATCTATGACTGTACTCTTAGTCCTGGCTGGTGGCACAGTAGATAAGGTACCAGCCTGGGAACCCAAAGGTTGCTGGTTTGATTCCCAGCCAGGGCACAGAACCAGGTTGCAAGCCAGGTCTCCAGCCAGGTCTGTAGCTGGAGGCAGGTAAAAGGGAACCATGCATTGATGTTTCTCTCCCTCTCTACCTCTCTGCCTTCCCCTAAAGCCTTCTCTTTTCTAATGTTTCTATCTGAAGCATCTTTCTTTTGTCCAATAGGAGTGGTTAATACCTCCAGTACAATGTCAAATGAAAGTGGGCATCCTTACTGTGTTCCTAATTTTAGTATTTATTTATTTCTTTGTTTTTAAGATTTTATGTATTATTTTTAGAGAGGGGAAGGGAAAGAGACAGAGAGGGAGGTATGGTTGTCTTTCACTTGCCTTCAGCTACAGACCTGACTAGAGACCTGGCTTGCAACCTGGTTATGTGCCCTAACTGGGAATTGAACCAGCAACCTTTGGGTTTGCTAGAGGATAGGCTAGCACCTATCCTCTGTGCTACCAACCAAGGATTAATTTCTTTAAAAAAAAAAGTCTCTTAAATCTAAAAATGGGTTAATGCCCTTTTAGCATCAATATGTTAAGATTTTCTCCTAAACTTATTAATTTATTAAAATATTAAACCACCTTTGAATTTCTGGAATGAATCCTTCTTGGTTATGCTGCTATTATTAAACTGCTTGGTTCTAACTGCTATTGTTGTATTTGAAACTTCATATACTTACAAGTGAGAGTAATGTGTAGTCTTTCTTTTCTTGTCCAATTTATTCTAGGCTTTGGTGTCGCTGTTAAATTCATTTTTTTAAAAATTTTATTGTTGTTGTATTACATTCATCCCCTTTTTGCTCCCCTCTGTCCCCCTAAATTCATTTTATAAAAATAATTTCTTCTTCTTTTCTTATGTCCTGGGTAAATTCAAACAGTCTTATACTGATCAATCCTTTTGGAGTTGGCAGAATTGTTATATGAAGCAATCTGGGCCAGTGTGTGTGTTCTACAAATTGATGGAGACTTAGTCTTTAAAACATTTCTCGCCCTGGCACAGTGGATAAAGCATTGGCCTGTGAACCCAGAGATCGCTCATTGGATTCCCAGCGAGGGCGTATAACCAGGTTGCAAGCCGGGTCTGCAGCCAGGTTCATGGCTGGAGGCAGGTAAAAGGCAACCATACATTAATGTCTCCCTCACTCTCTGACGCTCTCTCCCTTCCCCTTTCTCTAAAAAATAACAAATAAAATCTTTAAAATAAATAAGTAAATAATCAAGGGATGGCTCCTCTCTTTAAAAAATAAATAAATAAAGTAAAATAAAATAAAATAAAATGTTTCTCTATTTCTTTAACAAAAATTGATCCATAGGTTTTTAGTCCATATGATCTTTGTTTCTTGAGATGGGTTTTAGTGAATTATATTCTCCACAAAATTATTTATTTCATCCACATTTAAAAACTTCAGTTGTATTTGCATATTTAAAATCTACTTGCATAGAATGTACTGTTGCTGGGGTTATTTCTTTTTGCTCTTTCTTGTTTTGTGTTTGCCCTTCCTCCCTTTTTGCCTGATTAAATTCTCTAATTGCCAAACTATTTTAATGGTTTTCTTTTCTTTTGAGAGAAATAGACTTTAATTTGTTAATTCTAGTTTTTCTAACTCATTGATTTCTGCTTTTATTATTGTGAAGGCCTTCTTTTATGTTACTTGGTGTTTTTCCAGAATTTTTTGAGTTGCGTATTTAATGTATTGATGTTTTTGTTTTACTTTTCCTAATGTAAATATTTAAAGCTAACATTTTACTCTCTGTTCTACCCTGTTTTTTGACCCATAGTTCTGGTGTTTCTTTTAATTATCATTATTTTCCGGAAGTAATGAGTGTCCAACTCAAGCTGCTGTTACAAAATATCACAAACCGAGTGGCTTATCAACACTAGAACTGTATTTCCCACAGTTCTGGAGTCTGGAAATCTGAGGCCAGGGTGCCAGCACTGTCGGGTTTGCAGATGGTGACTCTTCCTTGTATCCCCACAGAGCACAAAGAGGGTGAGGATGGGTACTAAATCCATTCATAAGGGGTCCACCCTTGTGATCTAATTACCTCTCCAAGGCCCCACCTTCAAATACCATCACACTGGGGATTAGATTTTAACCTAGGAATTTTTTTTTTTTTAAGATTTTTGATTTCATTATTTTTTTAAAAAGAGGGGAAGGGAGAAGGGCAGAGAGAGAGAGAGAGAGAGAGAGAGAGAGAGAGAGACATCAGTGTATGGTTGTGTTTCACCTGCCTCCAGCCACAGACCTGACTGGAGACCTGGTTTGCAACCTGGTTATGTGCCCTGGCTGGGGAATCGAACCTGCGACCTTTGGGTTCGCAGGCCGGCGCCTTAACCACTGTGCTACCAGCCAGGGCTTAACCTATGAATTTTGAGAGGTCACAAACATTCAGTCCTTAGTAATAGTTAAACATGAATGCCTTTCAAAATCCCTTGGGCATTTCCTAAAATGCAGGCCCTGACTCAGACCCTGGTGCATCTGAGGTTCTCCATTTCTAATGAGCCCAAAGAGATGCAGACGCTTTTGTCTACAGACTACTATTTGAATAGCAAGAGTTTAAAGTAAGGTTTTTAAATTTTTCAGGCCTTTTCTGATGTTATTGGTTTCTAGTTTTATTGCAATGGGATCAGATAATACTGTCTGTATTTTTTTCTGCTTCTTGGAATTTATTAAGTTTTTCTTAGTAAAATATGGGGTCAATTATGAATGATTATAGTACTCATCAAGAAGATATACTCCTTAGGATACAGAGTTTCATCTATAGTTATACTTTATTGGTTATTTTGGTTATGTTTTTATATCCTAAGTTAATTTTCCCCACTTGATCTATATTGGATCAAAAACATTAGAGGTTGAAATCTTCTATTGTTAGTGTCTTTCCCTTAAATATTCTGCCACTATTTTAGGTTTAATGGTATTCTGTTTTCACATTGTTATGCTTATAGAAATATTAATCACAACTGAGCACTGTGCATGCTATAATGATGTTTCTTTCCTTACTTTTTACTTAGTTTCTTTTTTATTTCTTGGAGACATGCCCTCTTGGGACCTGCATTCTCCTGTTCTTTGGGTTGGTAATACATGAGGCCTGATGAGCAGCCATATAACAATGAGACTTCTCATTACTGTCATTTTGAAATTTCCTCTGCTTGTCTCCTGGGTTGGAGCCTTTGTTCCTTGTATCTCATCTCTTCCTCTGTCTTGATTTATTCTCTCAGTTTGACAGAGCACAGGGTGGGGCTTGATCAAACATAGAAACTCGTTTCTAGTGCTTGGGAACTTGGCCAATGGGTTCTGGAGAAAAAAATAACAATATTATACTGCAATAGCAAACAACTTATCTACAAGAGGGAGAGAATGTGATATGTATAGATGATTTGAATCAGGTTATTCAGAAAGGCAAAAACACTTGAGAAAATATATTGTCTTCATAGGTGACTTTTATGTAGGACTTTTTCATCTC
Source organism: Noctilio leporinus (assembly GCA_004026585.1). NCBI lineage: Eukaryota > Metazoa > Chordata > Mammalia > Chiroptera > Noctilionidae > Noctilio > Noctilio leporinus. The sequence continues at coordinate 539,175 of PVIW01000231.1, read as the reverse complement.
CAACGTCAGCTTCATGTCAACTTTTTGATGTGTTTCGTCCACCACAAGGCACCTCACAGTCACAGCTGGACTGCTTGGGTTGTGTGCAAGCTTGTCAGAGCCCTGGGCTCAAGAGGCTTTTGCAGAAACCTGCAACTGTTTGATGTGTATAATACGTAAGTAGGGACAACCTTGCTCTGCTGTTAAATTCCCTAATTGTCTTTTGGGTGCTCCTGCAGGCTGGGCAGGCAGCCTCGTTCTCTTTGGAAACTGCCAACAGGCATGGAAGTTTTCATCAGTTGACACTGAAATTCTGCACCACATTCCCAAACAATGTTCTTGGGCAATTATTAAGACATTTATTAGTGCTTCTGGTAACGTCCCCAGATTAAAAAAAAAAAAAAGTTGAGTCATCATCTTTAGAAAGTTGGATTTATTGCTTAAATCCAACTTGGACACACTGGGCCCCCCAAAAGAAAAGTGTCAATGTGAGTGAAATGAAGAAAGTGTCAGAACAGGGCAAACACTCTACCAGAATGAAATACGGGATGAAGATAAGGAAGGAACATGGGACTGCCATAAAATATCAAGGAGTTGCTTAACAGGCTAAAGTTAGGGACACTTTGCAATAAATACTGTTGAAATAAAGTGTGGGCTGGGCCTGCCCTCTGAAGTGCCAATGGAATGTGGAGTGTCTTGACCCTGCTGAAAGAATTCATGCACAGGGATTTGGAATGTGACCCGCAATCACTCACTGGAAGATCAGAGGTGAAAGGGCGTAGATCCTCCCCTTCAAGAATTAACTAGGAGAAAAAACAGACAAGTTAGCACATAAGATTCATGAAACTTAGTGCTACAAGAAAGAACAGGAATTCCTTTTGACTGGGAAATCAAGGACGACTTCACAGCAGAGGTGGTATGTAAGTTGAACCTCAAGGAAAAGACTAAGAATTAGTGAGAAAGTGGGACAAGAGGCTTTCACAGCTGAAGAAAACATTAGCCTAAGAACTGAAGCATGAAAGGGCCTATCCAATTTGGTGAATTGCTAATGGCTTGATGTGCCTGGAGTTAGGAAGGCAGGAAATGAGGCCAAGAAAAAGGTTTGAGACAAGATAAAGAGGACAATCCTTTAAGAACCCTGAATTCCATTTTCAGGGCCTTTGATTTTTAGGACAGTGGAGTTTCTGACTGTTTATTGAAGGACTAAAGGCATAACCAGATTTCTGTTTTGGAAAAAGCACTCTGTAAAAAGTTTAAAGTAAGAAAGAATAATAGGCAGGAAGTCCACTTAGGAAGGGTAGGGCCATGGAACAGGTACATTCGCAATCTCCTAGGAGATGTTGAGACCTCTGGTACTTGCACTGTACTCTGAGTAGCAGTGAGCTGTAGAGATTGCAATCAAATAACCAAGGGTAACTGAAAGGGTGACTCAGTGGAAAGGTAGAGGAGCAAGTAATGGTGAAATTTTATGCTACAGTAAAATGCCTCTCCCAAAGAAACATAGGAAGGGCAAAGGCCACAGCCAGGGACTCTCAAACTTGGCTGAACAAATTTGAAATCACCTAAAGCTCTCTAAACACTACTGGTGACTGGGCTTCACTCCAAGAGATTCTGATATGACTGGTCTTGGGAGCTACCAAGGGTATCAGGATGTGCATAAGTTCTCCAAGCGATCGTAATGTACAGCCAGGGGTTGAGGACCACGAATTAGTTCTTATTATGAATGAGTTACTGATAGTTGTTAATTTTGGTGTTTTGAAATAATTACTGAAATTATGTTTTCCCAGCAACTCTCAGAGTCAAGCATATAAATCGGTACCATTTTATTCTCTCGACCTTAGATAAGACCTTCTATTTTCTTTCCTCCTTTTTCTTTGTTAATATAATCTGGGGTTTTGTATCTAAATTATAGATACTACACTATTTTTAATGTTGGAGCATTTTTGTTTCAAGGATATTCAGGTTTTTTATCCAATTCTAGAAACAGATGTACAGTTTTTCATCTTTTACTTTTAATGATTTCTGTGTCACCTATATTCTTTTACCATGATACGCTCAATTTTATATTTTGTATCTGGAAAACACCTTTCAGACATTTGTTTTAAAGAAGGCTGACATATTTTGTGAATCCTTGTGTGATAGTTAATGTTATATGTCAAGTTGACTAAGCTACAATGCCTAGTTGTTTGGTCAAATACTAATCCAGATGTTGCTGTGAAGGTATTTTGTACATGTGATTAATATTCATAATCAGCAGATGTTCAGTAAAGCACATTATTCTTCATCATGTGGTGGGCCTCATCCAATCAGTTGAAGGCCGTAAGAGCAAAAATTAAGGTTTCTCCAAAAATGAAAAAACTCTGCCTCAAGACTGTAACACAGACATGCTACTTGAGTTTCCAGTTTGCCAGCCTGCCCTCCAGATTTCAGGCTTGCCAGGCCCCACAACGTCATGGGCTGGTTCCTTAAAATAAACCCTGAGTGATATACCTTGCCTGTCCCAGGATGTCTTTTTATAGCTATTAAATATAAACAACTTGGCTGAGTAAAAAATTCCTGTGCCACACAGCTTTCAACCTCTGTGAACCTCCAACCTTTGGTGTCGGAGGGCAGTAGTAAGGATGTCTCGCATTTGCTCTTTTGTGGGTAATCTTATGTTTAGGCCTTGAGACTTACGAAATTTTTTTCTCTGAGTTAAAAGGTTTTGCCAAGAAGTCTTTAATTTGGGGCATTTTCCATTCAGAATCCTTGTAACTCAAGGAAGCTTTTTCAATATGCAATACTTGGATCTGTCTTTAGTTAAGGAAATTTTTTTCCATGAACATATTTCCTTGATTCTAAGATGATGTCAGTTGAAAAGGGACATCACTAACTAGTTTTTGTAGGGAAAAGGGCAGAAGATTCATAAGAAATAAGATGCAGCTTAATTGCAGAAAGCTTGAAATGGGGGGGAAATTATAAAGGAGAAAATGTGAAAAATTGATGTAGCTCCATTTGGTTTGATCTTTAGGATTTCCCTTGCTTGGCTTTTTCATTCTCCATCTTCTGTTTCTATTTTTCTCTTTTGTTATTTTCACCTCATTGTTTCTTTTCTGTTTTCTTAGATTTGCCCCTTGGATCACTTATTCATGTGTATCATTAAGGAAGCTCTTTGCTACCTTCAAACATACTTTTAAGTCCAGTTTTCATAGAATTGTTTAAATGATTTAAATCCTTCTCAGTTTTCTACATTTCCACTATTCCCATCCAAGTGTCTTTGTATAATTGCCCAAAGCTCTTCATGATTTTTGTCCCAATACTCAGAATCCCTGTGTTTTTGCATACTGCTGAGAATACCACAGTTTCCAGAATTTTCTTCAGGATACTACCAATGATCATTTTCAGAACTAAGCTTGTCCTCTAACTTTTCCGGGATGCTACTCCCTTTTCTCAGTTTTGCTTAATTTTTTTCATAGGCCCTCTCTTCCCCATTTTCCTGACTGCTTAATTCCATCTTTATCCACAGGCAGTTGGCACGTTTCTCTTAACTACTTACTTCCTTGCTAGTTCAGAATCATCCGCTCTCAGAATCACCGATGGGGCAAGGTGGACATGTAGGCTCCTGGTCAAATTCTTCATTTCCAGTAGCCTCTCCCTCCACCTGCCTCCCTCTCCCACAGACTCCCACCCTCCTACTTCCATCTTCTGGTCTCTGGACATCTGGGGCAATACCTACAAGCTACCCACATGCCCCGGAAAGCACTGTTCTCAGGGCTCCTTTGAATTCTGTCAGAGGGCCCTTACCAATTGACTCCAGAAAGTAAAACATGGCCTGGCAGCTGGCAGCTGGCAGCTAGGCTGAAGCAAAGTGTTCCCAGATGAACATAAACAGCATCCACAGAATGTAAACAAAAAGCAGACAAGGCCTCCCTCAGCCCATGCCTGAAATAAGGCAGACAACGCCATACCAGTCACGGAAAGAAATCTTTTTTCCTTTGTTTTCCAGCTGATAAGCACCCCTGCTGCTTCTTGACCAAGGACAGCTCTCTAGTGCTGCTTCAACCCTCCCACCTACCTGATTAAAATGACCAAGACACCTAATCATCAAATTGCCTGCGCTTCCCCAAGGCATCTCCATTTCCTGATTAGCCAATCCATACTTGACTCCCAACTTCCTTCCACCTTCCTAAGAATCACTCAGCACAAATCTGAAAACTATAATTAAGTTCTCATAATAAGACGTCCCGTGGGCCCCCTTGTGTGCTCTCTCCATTGCTGCAGCAGCTAAATAAACCTACGCCCGTCCGACCACAGGTGGGTATGTTACTTGTGGTCTTTGGCTGGTGAGCTTCCACATCCTGAAAGACAGTCACTTCTTCCGTTATTATAAGCAAAGGGGTGTGCAATTTTGGACATGTTGTGTCAATAAGGGCTAATTACCAGTAATCAACCTCCTGGTAATTTGGTGTGTTACTAGGCTATTCTGAGGATTCAGATTTGGGCTTCTTCCCTGAAATATGGTTCACACATCGGTAATTGCCGAGTTCTGCCCTGATGTGCTGAGAAGCAGTCTTTGTTGTCTACAGCATCAGTATTGGGAGTGACTGAAGAGTGAGCAAGCCAGCCCACTGCTTCAGAGTGAACTTTTCCAAAATGTTGAAACTAGCGCCTGGCACCCAGTGGGCACTTTATAAATGTTTGATTGTTATTATTGTCTTGAGTTGATTGCAGTTTCCTATTAAGGGACTTCTTGCTTCTTACATATTTTCCTTGATTTTATTTAATTATCTATTTTCATGGTTTTCTACAGTCAGAGCTTAAGATATATATGTTTTGGGGCTTGTATAAAATCATTCATTTTCTCATTGCTACAACAGATGTATGTGTAATTTCACTTGCATTTTCTTGTGCAGTGTCACTTTATTAGATATGCTTCCCTTGAACTTGAGTACCTTCCAACAAAATCTTCAGGTGTGTGTAATAAAATTGCTAGATTATTTTGAAGTGCCTAAAGCATAGTTTTATCATGTAAAAGCTGACAAACGCATAAATGGCAACTTTGGGTTTTTCTTTCCTCTCTACATGCTTGGTGGAGTTCTCTCTACTGGCAGGTGGGATTGAGACAAATAGATCGGCCGAGGGTTCTTGTGAAAGGCACCCCTTAGAATTGTACAGTGCACAATCTGTGTGATTCTACACAATAGCCCTGGGATTGTTAGTGTAAGTAAGCTTTGGTCAAAAAAGCAAAAGCCAGGCATTTAAGAGTAGCCTCGAATGTAGTGCTCACTGTGCTATCTTGCAAAGGAGTTCATTTTACGGTTGTTTTCATAATGTGTGGCAAATGCTGCTAGCACAGGCTTTTCAGTGCTGGCCAGCAACCATACAGAGTCCTAAACACCTTTTAGATTGTTTGCCTCTCGGTGTGACTTGCTTCCATTTCACAGAGCCTGGTCGGCTCCAGCCAGCTTTCTTATATTCACCTCCTGTGACACTCACCAGGCCCCATAGGCTGGTCAACAGACACGCCAGACTGAGCAGCAGGGACAAGATCAGGCAGTAGTAAATTTTAGTTCTCCAGCTCAGATTCAGTCTCTAACTCCAGGTCTGCGCAATGTCCACTCACCATATTTTCTCTTTTTAACAACCAAGGAAAGGAAGGGGGCAAAAAGTGCAGCAATGAGATGAACAGCAGTCTTCTTCTAAAGATGAAATTGCTGTTTGGAGAACTGGTGGGATGCAAATATTAAACCTACCAAAACAAGCCACTTCTAGGTACTGTTTGGGAAGATGAAAAACCTTTCAAACTGGTTTTCAAATAGAGTGTTTTTCTTCAATCTTATATAACTGCAAAAAATGACTGGACACTTTGGACTATACATTTTTTCAATCTTTCCCAAATGAAATCACCTTTGGTAGAGAACCAAGCATGGAAAATTTCTGCTCTGAAGAATGACTCTGTAAAACCGTGGAGCAGTTTAGAAAAGGCAACGGGAAGATAGTGTGCATGTAACCAGAGGTAGTAACGCTGGTTGGTTTGAAATGGTTGAAGAGTAATCTTTTGAACAAACACATTTCTATATAATAAAGCATAATCTATTTTTGTTTTACATGGAAAAATCATCAATATTTTCATTGTTAACTTCAAAAGAATGCAGTGCAAGTATGTTTAAGAGAATAGTTAAACTAATTGGGGGACCGCAATTTCATGTTCAATATTTTTGTCAAAATGGGTGGTAGAATTTCAAAGATTTGGAAACTTTGAAAAAAACATTTTCGATATATGTGATAGAAATGTTGAGGCCTGCTTTATATTTCCTAAAATAATTAGCTGAATTTTTTAAAACTAAGTTTCTTCTTTTAAAAAATTTAGAAACATACTGGTAAAAGTAGAAAATAAAAACTCCCTATGGTTTTGGCCTGGTGTGGCTCAATGGATTGAGGGCAAATCAAAGGGTCACCAGTTCAACTCCCAATCAGGGCGCAAGCCTGAGTTGCGTGTGAGCCAGGTCCCCAGTTGGGAGTGCATAAGAGGCAACTACACATTGATATTTCCCTCTCTTTCTCCATCCACTGCCCTACTTCTAAAAATAAATAAATAAATCCTTAAAAAAAAAAACTACATGGCTAACAGAAATAACCAGTTACTATTTGTTTTTATCCTTAGCATCTGTGGGTTTGTATGTGTGTGTGTTCACAAGTGAAACTCTTACAAAAATGGAATTATATTTTTCAAGTTGTAATATGTTGCCTGGCATAAGACTTTAACATTTGTTCCAAATAAACCCAGGTCTCAAAACAATGTACTTTTCCCCACAAGTTTGGATGTCACCTTTTATGCTCTTTGATGAGCTCAATTGATCATTTATTTTGCGCTATTGATCTCTGTCTATAATTCCACCAAGAACCAAGTACTTAAATTACTGAATTTTTAGGAGAAGTGAAATTTTTATAACTCTCATTGTTTCTTTTCTGGCTATTTCCCCCTGGTACTCTTCTAAAGAACTTTTAAATCATTTTATTGAGGTCTAAAGAAAAAGAATTTTTGTTTGGAGAGATGTTAAATGTACAGGTTAACTTGGGAGAACTGGCATCCTTACAACATTATCCCCTCATTGCCACAACATTGTATAGCCCTTCATTTATTAAATTTTTCTTCAAATCCTTTGGCAGTGTTCTAGATATATTTATATGTTGCTTCCGCCTGCTTGAGCGTACGTGCTCTAGATTACTTCGCATTTTGCTTATTTTTAAAATGAAATGCTTTTATTATACTTTCTTTGATTTTTAAGTACCATCTGTATTTTTAGAAGAACTTAGTTTTGTCTCCCAAACCTCAGTCCCACCCTCTCCAGGAACAAAATCTTCAAGTTTGCTTGCAGTTTTTGTGGTGCTAAATACTATAAATCAAAATAATATGCTTTTAAAATTTTTTATATATTAACTTTGAATTATTTATTAATCAACACTATCATTTTAATAGTCATATCTTTTATGCACTCAATATTTGATAAATATATTATTTAAAATTTATGAATAATTTAATTTTCTTCTTCTGTTAAATGCCTGTTACTGTTTCTTCTCCCCACCTCTGCCCACCTTTCTTACTGATTGTAGAAATTCTTTATATATTTTAGATACTAATCCTTTGTAGCTTATGCGAGTTACAAATATCTTATTCTGCCTTTTAGTTGTTTTCTTTTTTAAAATTTTATAGTGTCTTTCAATAGAAAGAAGCTCTTGATTTTAATATAGATGAAGTCATCTATCTTCAATCGGTGTTTGTGGTTTCTGTGATTTTTTATTTAAGAAATTCTTATTTACTCCTAGATCATAGAAAGGCTTTCCTATCTTGTTTATAAAAGATGTATAGTTTACTTTTTCACAACTATGCTTTTATTCTACTTGGAAATGATTTTTGTGCATGGTGTAGGGGTAGAAATGCAATTTCTATTTTCTACATGGAAAAAGTTTTCCATATTTAGGAATTTAAACTCACCCCACTACTCTCCAGTGGTTACTGTAGGCATGAATGAGATTCCATAATACTGTGAGTCTGCTTTTCAGTTCTTTGGTCTGATCTTTTCATTGATATCTTTATCCTGAACCAACATCACTTTACCTTTATCCCTGTAGTACTGAATCTATCTTGATACTTAGTATAGCAATCTCCCTACCTTGTTCTTCTTCAGAGAAGTGTGAGTGTGTTTTACTTTTTGTTTTTCCATATAAATTTTAGAATCTTAAAAGTCCATGGATTAAAATTGCATTGAATTCATAGAGAAATTTTTGGAGAATTTTTGTCATGACATCAAGTTCTTTTATTAATAAACATGACATACTCTCCATTTATTTAGGTTAATGTTTTTCAATACAGTTTTATACTGTCTTCTGCACATCATTTGTTAAATCTATTCCTAGGTGTTGCTGCTTTCATAATTGGCATCTTCAGTATTTTGACTATATATCCAGAACCTTTCCAAATACTCTATTTCTAATAATCTATTACCTGAAGATATCTTTACTATTTCAATATAGATAATTTTATTTTTATTTAATGTTACAAATCAATATATCTTTGAAAATCATCTGATGTTTATTTAGTTTTGGACAAATAAGTGGAAAAAGTCATGACTATTAACCTATTTGAATTTTAATCACTATCCTTAAAATAGTCAAAGAGTGCTTAGAACATAGACAAATAAATTTGGATGCATTTGTAATAAATAGTTTTACAATTTATGTGTCTTATTAGGATATTTTAAAGGAATGTTTTGAAAGCAGTCATAGTTCACTGCAGAGATAAATCAGAAAAAGAAAACAAACTTCTGAACAGCATGCTATCATGACCTGGACAAAACTTGATTATCAACTTGTTATAATTAGCACAGGCAACAGATTTAGAAATCAAATTTTCTGCTATATGCTTTTAAATATTTTGTCAGACATGAGAAAAATCAATTGCATTCATCTTCCCACATATTCAAGTTTATTTAACATAAACAAAAAATATCTGTCCAGATTTTCATGTTTATCAGTGTAAAGTAAAATGAAGCAATTCAGTAGAAATGGTTTATTACAATATTATGTTAAAAGGGTTATTCCTCAAAGTGTACTAAAAAATGTCCAAATCATGGAAATGATCAGCTTCAATGGCTTCCTCTGCATTCAACTTGATTTCTCCACATCTTTCCTGTGATTTATCAAGAAAGGATGGGGCCTCATCTGTGTCGCTCCCAAAAGTTGCTTGTGATGTTTCATCATCTTCTTGAAAATTGAAATTTTCAATAGCTTGCTTAAATCATGTTAAGGAAGTTCCTGGTATGCTTAGAGCTTTTAATAATGAATAGATGTATACTTTTATCAAATATATATTTTTTGGCATCTATTGAGATGATCATATGTCTTTATCTTTTAATTTGTTAAAGAATTCCTGGTATTAAATCTTCTTGTATTCCTGGGGTAAAACCAAGTTAGTCATAACATTTCCTTGAATTTGGCTTGATAAGTTTTTGTTTAAGATTTTGCAAATAAGTTCCTGGGTAACTGTAGTCAATGTTTCTTGCTTAACTACCTTTGCCTGGTTTGCATATCAAAGTTTTACTAGCATTGTAAAATTAATTGGGAAGTGTTCCCTATTTTTCTAGTAGTTGAAATAGTTTGGAATAAAGATGGAATTACTTATTACTTGAATGCTTCATGAAACGTTAACCTTAAAAACATTAGAGTCTAGTATATTCTTCAAGGAAAGCTATGTACTGCTAATTCAAAATTTTCAAGGGATAGTTATAGAATATTGATGTTTTCTATTTCCTCTCTATTTCATTTTGTTAAGTGGTATTTTTAAATGAATTTATCTATTTCATATCTGTTTTCTACTTTATTATTTAAAGAATTAGTCTTAATAAACTGTTTCTATGTTTTTAATTTTCCTGCATCTGTAGTTTTCTCCTCTCTTTAGTATTTAATTTTGTTCTTTGCTGGAAGTTTGGCTATTAATATCTTCAAAGAATCAAATTTTGGTTTTGTTAATGCCTTTTATTGTATACTTTCTAGATAATGAATTTCAGTTTTTATGCTAATTATTTCCTTCCCTCTGCTCCTTTAGATGTATTTTGCTGTTTTTTATAATTCTTAAATTGAAAGCTAAGTTAATGAAGTTCTAGCCTTTCTCCCTTTCTAGTATAAGCATTTAAAATATTAACTTTGGCCCTGGCCAGGTGGCTCAGTTGGTTAGAGTGTCTCCCTATACACCAAAAGGTTACAGGTTCAATCCTTGGTTGGGGCACTTGTGAGAGGCAACTAATTGATGTTTTTTTGCACATCAATGTTTTTCTTTCTCCCTCTTCCTTTCTCTCTAAAATCAATAAAAATATACCCTTGACTGAGGGTTGAAGAATAATAATAAAATATGAGCTTTCATGAAGTGCATCCCTTTAGATATAACTACAAGTTTTGATATATAATATTTTGATTTTAGTACAATTTTATTTTAGTTTTTAAACAATTTTATTTATTTATTTTTAAAGAGAGGGGAAGGGAGGAAGAAAGAGAGGAAAAGAAACATCAATATGTGGTTGCCTCTTACATGTCCCCAGCTAGGGACCTGGCCTGCAACCCAGGCATGTGCCCTGCCTGGGAATCAAACCAGTGACCCTGTGGTTTTGCAGGCCAGCACACAATACACTGAGCCACCCCAGCCAGGGCTGATTTTAGTATAATTTTAGATCTCTTCTAATTGCCATTATGCTTTCTTTTTCACTCTATGTATTGTTTAGAGATTTCATTTAGAACATTTAAAATATGCAATCACAGGAGAATGAAAGGGGAGGCATACACTGAATTCCAAACACTGAACCTCTTTGCTTTTTTAGAACAATGCACCCAGGGCTTGATTCTGCCAGTGATTACTAGACCAAGGGACACAGTGACACTAAGCAGGAGGAAGAACAAAAACAGAAGATTGAGGTTTAAAATATGATGATTAACTTTGATGCCAATTCTGCAGATGAATACCTGGGCCCCATCCTCTTTTTGTAAAGGAAAATAATAACAATTGCCAAGTATTTAAAAAATATGTATCTTTTTGCCCTGGCTGGTGGTTCAGTGGATAGGAGCCAGCCTGCGAACCCAAAGGTCCCCAGCCAGAGCACATAACCAGGTTGCAAACCAGGTCTCCAGCCAGATCCATAGCTGGAGGCAGGTGAAAGACAACCATACATTGATGAAAAAGAAAAAAAAATACATATATATATATATATATATATATATATATATATATATATTAGCCACTTCATTGTCTGTGAGCAGTGGAAATTTTTATTCTCTTTTTACAGGTGAAAAAATCATGTTGTAAAATGTGTGATTAGTGTTATGTAGTAAAGAATTGAACACTGCTTAAAGAGAGGTTTAGACTTTCCTATACACTAGAACAAAGATAGTTTTTTCAACAAATGGTGCTGGAACAACTCAGCATCCATATGCAAAACATAAAATGAATCTAGACACAGACCTTACACCCTTCACAAAATTAACTCAAAATGATCACAGAACTAACTGTGAAATGCAAAATTATAAAACTCCTAGAAAAATAACAAAAGAGAAAATCTAGATGATTTGGGGTTTGGCAAAGTTTTAGCTATAATGCCAAGGCATGGTTCATGAAAGAGAGAACTGATAAGCTGGATTTCATTAAAATTAAATTGTTATGCTCTGCAAAAGATACTGTCAAGAGAATAAGAAGATAAGTCACAGACTAAGAGAAAATACTTGCAAATGACATATCTAATAAAGTAGTTACCCAAAATATACAAAGAACTTTTGAAGTTCAACAATTTATTTATTTTTTATCCTCACCCAAGGATTTTGTTTTTCATTGCTTTTAGAGAGAGAGGAAGGGAGAGAAAGAAACATGGATGCAAGAGAGAAGCATTAATTGGTTGCCTCCCATACACACCTGGATTGGGGATCAAACCTACCACCTAGGTATGTGCCCTGATCCAAAATCGAACCTACACTTCAGTTAAAGGATGGCACTCCAACCAACTGAGCCACACTGGCCAGGGCTAAAATTCAACAACTTAGAAACAATTCAATTAAAAATTGGGCAGACATTAATAGAAACCTCATCAAAGAAGATATACAGATGGCAAATAAGCATATGAAAAGATGCTCTACATCATATGTCATCAGGGAAGTGCAAATAAAGACAGCAATGACGTATCACTGTCCACTTATGAGAATGGCCCAAACCTAGAACACTAACACCAAATGCTGGTGAGGATGTGTAGTAACAGGAAATCTTGTTCACTGCTGGTGGGGACGCAAAATGGTACAGCTTCTTTGAAAGGCAGTTTGGCAGTTTCTTACAAAACTAAATTTTCTTCCCATATGATCCAGTAATCATGCTCCTCAATGTTTACCCAAAGCAGGCAAACACTTAAGTACCCACAAGAAACGTGCACACAGATGTTTACAGCAGCTTTTTTCAAAATCCGCCAAATATGGAAGCAACCAAGATGTCCTCCAGTAGGTGACTGGATAAATAAACTATGGTACACCCAGACAATGCAATATTATTCTAAAAAGAAATGAGCTACCAACCCATGAAAAGCTATGGAAGCTTTGAAAGAAACTTAAATGTGTATTACAAATGGACAGAAGTCTATCTGAAAAAGTTGCATATTATATGATACCACCAATGTGATATTCTGGGGGAAAACTATGGAGACGGTAACAGGTTCAGGGATTACAGGAGAGTGATGAATAGGCGGAGCACAGAGGATTTTTAAGGCAGTGAAACTACTCACTCTATGATACTATAATGGGTAGGTACATGTCATTACACATTTGTCAAAACCATAGAATGTGCAACACCAAGAGTGGAACCTCATGTAAACTAAGGACTTCAAGTGACAATAACGAGTCAATGGAAACTCATCATCAAGGTAGGTAATATGCAAGCACCTCTCTGGTGCACGATTTCAATAGCTAGGAAGGCTGCGAATATAGCAGAGGTAGGTGGGAAATCTCTGTATCTGTCACTCTATTGTGCTGTGCTGTGAACCTAAAACTGCTCTAAAAAATAGAGTCTATTAAAACACACATGCATGCAAGCACTGGGCAGGATCTCCTTCTAAAGTCTGCTTCTCAGGGGCCTGTAACTCCTGAAATCCCCCAAAGAGGCAATCTTTAAACCTAAACAAAAAGTCAAGAGCTCTCTGACTAGATTCACCCGAAATAACACCAAGAAGTCTTTCCTGGCCTCTTTTACGATACTAAAAACCTCGCATGTGAGTATTGCACATTCCACAAAACATCTGAGATGAAAATGACCCGGGGTAGTGGGGGGAGCTCAGGGTCATGACCCCTCTGTGTGCATAAGTTTGCAGACCCTCTTGTGAGAGCAGGAAGCAGGGAGAGAGGCACAGACCTCAACAGGGGCCTCAGACCCAGGATGCACAGCACCCAGACAGGTAAACCTTCGACTCACCAAGGCTGATTCTCCAGGTCTTGGCTCACCACTGTTCCCAGGTAAGGGACTGATCTCCAGGTCTCAGATCTGCACATTTACACTGGTTTTCTGTGGAAATGCTTTATTCTTATGTGGCAATAGCAGGCAGCATGCCAGCCAATACAGGGTCAAATTTGGGGAATGCACAGTCTTCTTGTGATTTTTAAAGCCACACTCCATAAGGACTGTCTCCTCTGCTCATGCGTATCTGGTTCCAAACATGAATCCTCCCCCGGCCCCATCACCAATTCCACCACATTGTGAGTCCACAGGCTGTCACTAACAGCGAGAAAGCTGGGGAAAATGATCAAAGTCACTGGCAGGAAGAAGGGGGCGATTGGTTATGGAGGAAAAGACAAATAAGAAAGAAAATGGGTCTTTCTTGCAGTGAATTTCAATGGAAGGGATTTGAGGACCAAATCCAGAACCCAGTGGAGCTCATTCCTTGTGGGTTATAGTGGGACTAGTGGCTGTCCTCCACTTGAGCTGGCCTGCAGACTTGTTTATTCTGGCTCCGGACTCCCAGCCCATTTTGCCAGCCACCCCCAAGTCTGAACTGGAAGAGCAGAGTGTGGGCACGAGTTCTATCTTTGGAAGTTCCTCCTCTCTCTCTTTCTCTCTCTCTCTCTCTCTCCCTCACCCCTAAAAATAAACCATCCCAGCTGTCCAGTGTGGTTCACAACAGACTCTCCCAGTGACCCCACTCCCACAACCAAGAAATGGAGGGATGATCTATTGAGTGTGACATGGCTCCTTGGCCACTGCCTCATTCTTTGCTCCCACAACCCACTTCTCTCCATCCAGGATTTCTTGGAAATACTTGATTTCAGGAAAAAGTCATGAGGTTATGAAGCCATATGTGGTGTGAAATGACAAAGATGACAGTTTGTTGTCACTTAGAATATGGGGTTCAAAAATATGTGTGACTGATTAGAGAGGGATTAAAAGCCAGAATCAGTGGGAAACACCAGGACAGTCTTTTCTCTAGGAACAAGGAACAAGGGCCGTTATAACCAGCATAGAAAGGAAAGCAGTTCACCGTGACCTTGAATCATGCTCATGAGTGATAATTTCTTCCTGTGGTCAACCATTCTAAAACTACATGAGTGGATATGATTCATTTCTGAAAACTTGTCTAACCTGAGCTTTTAATTTTAGACCAGGGACCCAAGTTAAATATTTCATGTGTGCAGATCAAAAATAGAAGATGAGGGAAAAGGAAAGGAAGGAAGAAAGAAAATCCTTTATTAGACAAATTACAATGCATATTCAACCAACACTCATGGAGTGCCAATGATGAATTTGTCACTATGCTCCAGAGAGTTCCACATCCACGAATAGCTCCTACCCCACTATGCTCTTCAAACTCAGGCCATCTTGAGTTTCATATTCTCTGCAAGGAGATTACTGACTCACTTATGCGTGCAAAGTTGTCCTGAATGGAGTTTCCTTTCCTGAAAGACCTTTTGGCCCTGTGATGCCTAATTCCAAGGGAAGGAATTTGTCAACGTGATATAGCCCCTGCGTGGGCTGAGTAGGAGAGATATAAGTAACAGCACCTGCATGTCGTTATCTGTAAGTCCTACCCAGAAAGAGCTGAGTGGCCTGTTCTAGCCCATCTCTCTTGTCCAAGATTCTATCTTCCATGATGAGATAGTATTCTCCTGTCCTGTCCTCTCCTGCCCACTGTGGACTCGTGGTCTGAACAATCTTCTTTCCTCCTCCCCACCCTTGACTCTGAGAGCAGCCTATAGTTTGATTTGGGAGGCAGTGGCACCTCACGGGGCACAGGTACCTTTCTTCTAACCTCCTGTTTCGATGTCCACACTGGGACATCCCTGGGGGAATGACAACTCCCCATGGTCTCTCTATAGCAGGGAGAGAATGAGACCTGAAGTTTGGCCTCCCAGAGCCCCTTCCCAGTCCCAGGGGCTCTAGTCCTAACTGCTGGAAGTTGATGATTTCCCAGCACTTCACATTTGAGGGCATTGTGTTGGACCATAGCCTCCAGGGAAGAGCACTCAATCCCTCAATAATCCTTACCTGTCCAGGGCAGAAAGTCAAATGCTGGGAAACTCTATTTCCACCTCGGTCCCAGGTTACTTCCTGATCCTAAAAGGCTCCCCTGGAATCAGCTTCTGCTCAGCCCCCAGAGCAAACTGCTGCAGCCAGAATCCTGCAAACTGACTAACGTTACTTGGGCCAGACAGGTTTCTCAGCAACTGTTTTGACCTACTCACTCATTTGAGGTTTTGGACAACTTCCATGGTCAGGCCAATTCTCTTGCAGCCTTCCACCCGCAGCCTGTAAATTCCACTGAATTTCAGGTCCTACTTCAAGTATGAGCTCAGTCCTAACGAGTGCAATTGTTCATTAAACCCACATGATCTTCCCACACCTGAGCAAAGCCACTGAGCAGGAAATATAAAGGGAAGAAATAGTGGGTTGGCAGTCACCAGCTGTTGACTCTTCTGGGTTGGCAGAAATGCAAACTGAGACCTTTCGGAAATAATCCAGGTGGCTGTTCAGGGCTCCATGCACAAGTCGTGTCCTTTCCTATTTATCCACACCTCCCAAAAGACTTCTTACTGCTTTACCCACAAAAGAGAATCAAACATACCCCAATTATCCTCCCACAAAAGCTGCATGTTACCTCTCTTCTATGTTCAGTCTGAACCTTGCTGGATTTCTCTGCATCTTTAGTGCACCATCCTCTCTGGAATGTTCTATGCCTTTCCCTTACCTATCACTGCACTCCTCTGGCCCTGCCTTCTCTATTTGGGAGGTTTCTCTTCTCTGGTCTGCCCTTGCAGATCAATTTATACCCACTGCTTTCCATCTCCTACAAGGATCTTATCCTTTTTCAGATTTAACTGCCTCCCATTTGCTGGTAATGCCCAGATCCATCCCTCCAGTCCCGGCCTTCATCAACTCATAGCAGACTCACAGTCACTGAACATTTCTACTTGGCTGTCCCATGGGCACCACGAATTTGACAGATTTTAAATGGCTCTTATTCTGCCCTCTGCCCAAATTGTTCCTCTTCTAAAGTGTTTATCACAATTGGTGGCTCCCCTATATCCCATTAAAAAATGAGAAACTCAAGCCCTGGCAGATGGCACAGTGGATAAGGTGCCGGCCTGCAAACCCAAAGGTCACTGGTTTGATTCCCAGCCAGGGCACATAACCAGGTTGCAAGCCAGGTCTCTAGCCAGGTCTGTAGCTGGAGGCAGGCGGAAGGCAACCATACATTGATGTTTCTCCCCTTCTCTGCCTCCCTCCTTTCTCCTCTCTCTAAAAATAAACAAATAAATAAAAAGTTGTTAAAAAAAATGAGAAACTCAAGGGTCATCTCTAAGATCTTAATATTCGTAACTCTCTACATCTGTTCCTTTGACTCCACTCTACCAATCTAACTTCCTCAAATTCATTTTATGTAGCAGGAACATGTCTCTATTTAAACATTAATGGGATTTTCAAATGTAGCACAGTTACCTCCCTGGTAATTTAAATAAGTCTCACATCCGCAAGCAGAAAGAGTGGAAAATAACTCTTTTTAAGAAGAAAGTATGTGGTTTCTTTTTAAATGTAAAGAAGAGATCAAACCCATAAGAAATAACATTCCAAGTTGCATCCAAGATACCAAAAAAAATGGTCACACAATTACCAAAAAGTTGATAACACTAGATGCCAAGTTATTCACAAATACGAAGCTCATAAAGGGAGTAGAATAAGGTTTTATCGTCACTTTGGGTGTCACTTTGGCATATAATGTGAAAGGTGAATTTCTATCAACTCCTTGAGTGCCAGCTGACATTTTGTTTTTCTGTTGGTATCAACCCAACAGGGTACATAGGGCATAAATCTGCTTCTTGAAAGCATACCATATCTATATATGTGGAATATGGATAAAATAACATTTCATTCCCTTTATCCATGAAAACCCAGAGTACAAGAGAAGAGATTTTTCCATACAGTAAATGATTATTTTGAAAGCCATAATATCAACTAGAATCAGCCAGGTGTGTAGCAAGACAAGGCATGGCCACACAAAGAATGTCCCTGAGCTGTTGCCTTGACTGAGTGGTTAGTTGAGGTCTCCTTGTCTATACTTCCATGAATCCCATGCACAGCTCATAACCCAAAATTAGAATTCTGTGTGTTTGTTCTTTTATTAGATGGCAAGCTTTTGGAGATTAGTTCATTGACTGGTACATAGTAGGTACTCAGTAATAGTTGCTGAATAAATGAATAAGAACATCAATCAATCCAGACCCAAAGAAATAAAAGCAAGGTTCACTTATTTCCTCAGAAGCTGAAAACTGGAAGCATTTTTTCACACTTCCCTGGGTAACATGTCTCCTGTCATGTCCTTATCTGCCAAAAAGAACTTAAATCGAAACATGCTGGGAAGAGGTTGATGATCACAGTGAGCAGACTCTTATCTAGACACAAATAATTCACAAGAAATAGAACTCTGGCAAGTAGCTCCCATGCGGAATAAGGCAGCAGTGAAAAGGTCAGGAAAGTTCCAGGGGGAGTTTCTCTAAGCCCCTGAACTTGCTTCTGAGCAGAGTTCTAGATCAAAAGAAGGAGGAATGGAGTCCAGGTTCAATGTTATTACCAACATTCCAAGTTCTACCCACACCTCAAAAGCCACCTCTTCAGGAAGTGGTTTCCCTCATCTTCTCTCTCTCTCTTCTCATCATGATGCCATTAATGTTAACACTGTGCTGGCACCATGACAAGTATTCAATGATACAGATGGGGTATAATTGGGCCATAATATTTTTACCACTTGCTACTGTCTAAGAAATATTTTTCTTCATTGCTTTGTGTGGGGCCATCCCTCTAAGGACACTTGCATTGAAGTAAGGGGTTTTCTTTTCCTCCCCACTGTGGCTAGCATGGGGCAGGAATCCTGGGTTGGGTTCTCCAGAAGCATATCCCTGAGAGAGCAGTACATGAGCAAGCATCTTACTGAGGAAGCAATCCCAGTACCCCTGGTGAACAACCCTGGTGTTCCACTGTGCCAGTCCAGAGTGGCCCCATAATTGGATAGGCTTATAGTCAGTCCCTCAAAACCCACTAGTCTCAGACTATACACAGTTTGTACTATCCGATTCTAGATCTTGAGCATTTTGCCTGGGAGTCATCACTTCCTTTCATCATTTTATAGACATACCATTTAGAGCCAGAAAGAGCCAAAGAGTTGACATTATCAACCAGCCCCTCATTTTATGAGTAATAGATATTCAGGTAAAGCCACTTCTACACTGGGCCATTTTAATGTAGTTCAAAGAATGAGCTATTACACTTTCATCTGAAGAAAATTTTTCCCAATAGCACAAACCAATGCAGATGCCCTCATGAAGGCCTTGGGCACATCAAGGACAGGAGGAGGAAGAGGACTAGGCTTAGGAAGGTCTGCAGAAAGCACGCACAAGACAGTTTTACATGTTGATGGGGCATTTTTCTTAAGAAGCTTTGTGGTTTTAAGGCCCTGGCTGGTGGCACAGTGGATAAGGCCCTGGTCTGTGAACCCAAAGGTCACTGGTTCGATTCCCCAGCCAGGGCACATAATGAGGTTGCAGGCCAGGTCTCCAGCCAGGTCTGTAGCTGGAGGCAGGTGAAAGGCAACCTTATACTGATGTTACTCTCCCTCTCTCTCTCTTCCTTTCCCTCTCTAAAAATAATAAATAAAATCTTAAAAAGAAGAGAAGCTTTGTGGTTTTAGCTTTCACATCTTAGGTTTATGATTCATCTGGAATTCATTTTTGTATAAGGCATGAGGTAGAAGTTGATGGGGTTTTTTCCATATACCTATCCAATTGTTCCAGGACTATTTATTGAAATGATTTTCTATTTCTCCTGTCTTTGCTTTCCTGTCTTTGTTGAAAATTAAGTAACTATATAAGTGAAGGTCTGTTTCTGAGCTTTTCTTCTATTCTATAGATTGTTTTGTCAATCTTTATGCCAGTATCCCCAGTCTTGATTACTGTAGCTTCACAGTTAGTCTTGAAGTCATGCAATGTCAGTTCTCTGCTTTGTTCTTCTCTTTCAAGATTGCTTTGATATTTAGGCCCTTTAAATTTTAATTTCCATTTTAAAATCAGCTTGTTGATTTCTGGCAGGAAAAATAGCCCTACTGGGATTATAACTGAATGATGCAGCCTTTCTCTATGTCAAAGCTTCTACTGCTAATTTTCAGCCAAGTATTTAGTTAATGGTGAAACTGAGACCTAAAGGAAATCATGCAACTTGCCCCAGGACACCAATTATGTCTGAATAGCAGTGTTTCTGGGTATCCCAACTCCAAGCCTGTTTACTTGATTGCTCCTAGCATGTTGTTCCATAAATACTCAGCATTGTCTAACATGGGGACCAACACCTGTGAGGATAAGAAACTGCAGCTGACAAAGCCTCAGTCAGATCCAACTTCTCTACCCACTGAATAGTTTTACTATAGGGGAAACAATACCATTATTTTTCAAAATGGCAAAGTCTTATCTTATCTCCATGGTATCCCATCTTCTTCAGGCATCCTGACTGGCCTCTTTCTTGAAAGAGCTTTTCTTTCAAACTTCCCAGGTCTGAAAAATAGCCTGGCTGTTCATTCTGATGTCCACTGGAAGAGGTCAGCACACAAGAGAAGAAGGGGTTATGCCTTCAGATTTTACTTATAGGGGAACCTGTTTAGGGAAGGAGTATGTCTTGGACACTCCAAGCAGGCTGTGGACAGAAAGGGTTAACCTCTCAGAATTTAGGTTCTAGGCTAAGTGCTGATGTGCATTGGTTCTAACTTAATTCTTGCCTTCAAAAACCATCTAGTCTACTTAAATAATTAGGACAAAAGCAAAGCAAGTCAAGTTGTCATGTGGAGACATGTGCCTTCCGGTAGAAAACCTCAGAACCTTTGAAAGGTAGATCTGCCTGAAGCTCCCAAATGCAGCATGGCATACAGAATTTCCCAAAACTGACCCTAGAACTGACCTAATAAAATGTTACTACTTGTATTCCTTTTCAGGAAACTTGACATCCCTGGGTGACAAATAGCCATCTCTTATGATAAATTCCATAGGCTGAACACTTGTTTATATTCATGAAATAATCTTTATTAATACTTCATGTAGGAACAATTCACAATATTACCTTTATCCACTGCTACCTTAAAGGCCCACAATGACCCTTAATTTAGCTTGTATTTTGATGATATTGTCCTACAGGCCTGTGTCCCTTAACATCAAACATTTACTTGAACATGTACAGCAATAGTATATCAAAGTTGTCCTAGATGTACAGACATATGCCCTATATCCTAACTAGAGGTAATTTAGGTTAGAGCAGAAACTAGATCATAATGGATGAGAGAGGTTCTTGTCAAAGGACCCAGGGGGCAGTATGTTTGGGGGATTATAAGGACAACTAGGATAGAGAGACCTCAAGGCTCAGCCCAAGAGGTTGTCTCTATTTTACATGATCTAGAGGCTGGAAGGAAAGACCCTGTGTGTGTGTGTGTGTGTGTGTGTGTGTGTTGTTTTTAATTCTTTATAAATTTGGGATATTAACCTCTTATCAAATGTATCATTGGCAAATACATTTTCCCATTCAGTGGATTATTTTTTCATGTTGCTGATGGTTTCCTTAAAGAGCTATGCAAAAGCTTTTTAGTTTGACATAGTCCCATTTGTTTAGTTTTTCTATTGTTTTTCTTGCCTGAGGAGATACATCAAAAAAGTATTGCTTAGAAAAATGTCTGAGATTTGACTGTTTATATTTTCTTCTAGGGTTTTTATGGTTTTGAGTATAGCATTTAAGTCTTTAATCCAGTTTGAATTTACTCTTGTGTATGGTGTAAGGTGGTCTAGTTTTGTTTATTTATTTATTTTAGTTATGTATTTATTTATTTGCAACTGTTCAATTTTTCCAACATCATTTTTTGAATAGACTATATTTCCCCACTTTATGCTTCCTTTGTCAAAGATTAATTGACCATAAAGGCATGACTTTATTTATGGACTCTCTATTCTATTCCATTGATTTACATCTCTGTTTCTATGTCAGTGCCATGCTGTTTTGATCACTATGGCCTTACAGCATAGTTTGAAATCAGGTACTGTGATTTCTCCAATTTTGTTCTTTCTCAAGAGTGCTGTAGCTATTTAGGGTCTTTTGTGGTTCCATATAAATTTTTGGAATATTTGTTCTAGTTCTGTGAAATATACCATTGGTATCTTGATAGACATTACACTGAATCTATAGATTGCTTGGGTGTAGTATGGATAGCTTAATGATGCAAATTATCCCTATTCATGAACATGGTATATGCCTCCACTTATTTGTATCTTTTTTCATTTCTTTCTTCAGTATTTTATAATTTTCCAAATACAGGTGGTTTACAATCCTGGTTAAACATACTCCTAGTATTTTTTAAATGCATTCATAAATGCCTTTAAAAGTTAAAATTGTTTTCTAAACTTCCCTTTCTGATAGTTTATTATTGGGATATAAAAATTAAACTGAGTTCTGAATATTTTTTTGTATCCTACTGCTTTACTGAGTTCATTAATCAGTTCTAGTTTTTTTGGTGAAATCTTTAGACTTCTCTATAAACAGGATCATATCATCTGCCATAAATTTATCCTATATCCTGCATACCCCTGCCATTGAACTTTTAAGAAAGTTCAGCTAGAACCCAGTCAGATATGAGGTTAAAAAAATCTTTATCTAGCAAGAATAACTGATCCTCAAATTTTATTTGAAGCCTAAGGGAAATAAAAGCCAAATTCATTGGGTTAAAAAGATCCTCAGAGAAAGTTGAGCTCTCTGAAGTCCCCATCTGTTCATCCCAGCAGCCTTGTTTGAACCTATCATCCCTCAGCTCCACTGGCCCTGCCCTGGCGCACAGCCTTCCCTTTGGTGCCAGAACATCCCCAACGTGTGTTAACTCCAGTGAAGAACAAGTTGAACCCAAAGCCTCTCATTCCGCCTGCCAACCCATCAGGATTTTAAGGCCTTTATCTGGAAACTACCCCTGGTCTGAAAAGGTGCCAAGATCTGTTAACTCTCCCTAGGACCGGGACACCCAGTCTGGGCTTTCTACCTTGGAAAAGAAGCATCAGTTATACACTTGGCACTTGCATTGAAGCCATATATCCTCAATTCCCTCAGCCAACTTAATTTTGGGTGTCTGAGCACCTAGCCCAGAGACTGAGAACTCCCTTTGCTAAGGGCACCCCTTCCATAGAGAGTCCTCCCTGATTATCCCAGCCCCACAGTATTCCCTACTCAAAACTCTTGTAAAATGTACTGGGCCCAATTGTGTCTTAGGCATTGACCTTTATCCTAACTCTTGATCTTTAGTGTGGGCATGTGGGGAAGAGAATCAATTCAGTCTAGAGTACGAGTGACAAGTATATGACACTAGTACCCCCACTCCCCACCTCTTGCCTGTGACAGACAATTTAATCAATCACTTGCTCCCTTCTACTGAGCTCAGGTATGGTCTCAAAATCTTTCTTCACAGTAATTGATAAGAGCTGGAATCTAAGATGAAGTACATTTTTTATTCCTGTTGTAGAGATTAGAGTGCGCTGTAAGAATCTACCACAAAAGAAATATAGGTTATATGGTACTTTTGTTGAGGGAAAGATTGTTTCAATCATTTATTTAATTCATCAGATATTTACTGAGCGCTTACTCTATTGTAGAAACCATGCTCAGGAGCGGGAGGCAGAAATCCAGGAGCTTAGAATAGGGGCAATCAAATAAGATTGGGAGAGGGGTCAGAGGAGGCTTCCTGGGGCAGGAGGAAATGGGTTTTTTGTTATTTTTTTTTTTTTTTAAGAAGAAAAGAAACTAGATAAATTTGGAAGCACAGCAGACAGTAGGAACAATTTATGTAAAGACATAGAAGCACAACAGCTACCCAGGAGTTTTGATGACTAAAGAACATCAGATAAAAAAAAAAAAAAAAAAAACAGGAAATGAGTTTTTTATGTGTATTTCTCAAAACGCTCATGTCAAAAATATAATGGGGGAGGGTTTTAAAAAGATTCATGATACTGTGCCTGTGGAAAGGCTTTGCAGATGGGGACGTGCTCTAAAACAGAGCAACTCAGAGTGTGGTCTGTGGACCAGCGGCAGCAACTGGGAGCTTGTTAGAGATGCGCATTCTCAGGCCTGCTGAATCAGAAAGTCGGAGGAGGCAGCCTACAGATCTGGGGTTTCTCATGCCCTGCCCGGGATTCCGATTTTGGAAGAACTGCTCCACAGTAATGGTGGACGCTATTATAATCACGGAATGTCCTGTGGAGGCCTTCACCACCCCTAAGTGGACACAACATTCCTCCCACTGCGCACAGCCTCTGATCCTCCCGATTTACCCGACTCCATCCCTGCCAGGGATGCTCAGGGTTTCAGACTCCACATCTGATCTCCCACCCAACACATTCTCTGATACACTCCATCTGCCCTCACACCCCAGCAGTTTGTTAATCTAATAACCTGAAGCCACGAATAGAAGGTCAAGAGGCAGAGCGACAGTGGCCATGGTGAAGGAGGTCATGTCAACCTATTCAGCCAGATGGATCTTTTTTCTCTCAATCCCCCTTTGGGCAAGGGTGGAGGGCCCAGGCTCTAAGCTGGCCTGCCTGGTTCACATCTTGGCTTCTCCTCTTTCTTGCTGTGTGACTTGGGGTGGGTTACTAAAGATCTCTGTGCTCAGTTCCCTCAGCCTTTCAGCTATAAAACAGAGATTAAAATGGTATTTGTTTCATAGGGTTGGCATGGATATGAATGAGTTAATAATAGATAAAGTACTTTAAATAGGGCCTGGTTTATTACTACTATTATCATTATTATCAGCATTATAGTATTTACCTATTGCAATAGTCCTCTATTCTTCAGTTTCTGTTCATTGCTCTTGGCCTTGCAACCTGGCCCACTGGACATTGTGAATGTGGCAGCCTTGTGTTGCACACATCATTCCCCTTTTAAAAAGTCTTCAGTGGCTCCTCTCCCTCATCATTATCATTGATTTTAATCCCCATCCCCTTTTTAAAGTAATGGAACCCTTTGCTTCTAATAGTCTCTTACAGATTAAGTGGATCTGTTTTGATTGAAGTTGGGATGGGAAGGCCCTTCAAGCACCTTCCTTGCCCCTAGAAGTTCCTTGTGGAACTCTGGGGTCTAAGGAATCCAGCCTGGAAACTCCTGGCCTACGCAACCCAAGCAGCAATCAAGCTGCCCATTTGCTTCCAGCCCACAAGCTTCTCCCTGGAAGGAAAATCACCATAGGCAATTGGACCTGCACCTTTGCTTGAGCCGATCACCTGGTCCAACCACTAAGGTGGCTTCAGTCTGAGTTTCCCACCTGTCAGGTCTCCCTCCATTGTGTGCCCTCCTTGTCAGCCCAGCCTGGAGGGACCACGCCTTCCTCTTGACCCTAGTATCCCTGTGTTTTGTCAGACACCCTCCCACAGGCAGGGGACAAAAGACCCTGGGGAACCCTGAGAACAGAGAAGCCCGAGGGGAGCTATTTGCAACTCAGGGTGTCCTGGCCAGCTGTCCAGGCTTTGTTCTGACTCTGACTTCAGATGTTCTTTAGAATCTTCTCATTACATTATGAATATAATG
This sequence comes from Noctilio leporinus, assembly GCA_004026585.1. Taxonomy (NCBI): domain Eukaryota; kingdom Metazoa; phylum Chordata; class Mammalia; order Chiroptera; family Noctilionidae; genus Noctilio; species Noctilio leporinus. The sequence goes on along the minus strand of PVIW01000231.1, from coordinate 514,070 downwards.
GAGCACTAATCTCTCCCTCTCTTTTTAACAACTTTTATTGTATTTTCTGATTATAAAAGTAGTGTAGTGGAAGAAATATGTAAAATATAGAGAATTATAAAAAATAAAATGAAGATACACTAAAGTGCCTCCGCACAGAGACAAACGTTGTTAATACTTTGGTATATTTCCTTTGAGTATTCTTACTATTTGGATCATAATTACCTAACTATAAGTTATATGTCATTGGAAAGTCTTCAAAAACAAAGTTTTAAAAATTGATTTATTACTGTTGTATTACAATTATTTCATTTTCTCCATTGCTCCAAAAATAAAGTTTTTAATAGCAGAATAGAGTCCCTTCAATAGAGACACACTTATTCAATAAACAATAATAACTAACATTTACTGAGTATTTAAGTACACAGACCTTGTGTTTGGTTCTGATATATACAATAATGAACATGCAGGGCTTTGTCCCCAAGAAATGAACAGTCCAGAGTGGAGGTATACTTCTAACAAATGAAAATGAAAATAAAATTACATTACATATTAATTACATTTGGTTTAATAAAGGAACAGAATAGTTAATGCTATGAGGAAGCTTGGTACAGAGGGAAACCATAACTAATAGTTACAGTAAAGGTAAAGTCTCTCTGAGGAAGTGACATTTCATCTAAAACCCAAAGATAAATGAACGTTAACAAAAAGGGTGGGAAAGAGAGTAATTCAGACTGTCTCAGGGTTTGCTGCATGAATGCTGCATACCAATCATAATGAAAATCTTAGCGGCTTAAAACACTCACTTCTCTCACCCACAAGTTCTGAATTTGGCTGGAGTTTGGGTTATCTTGGCCAGGCTCAGTTGGGCTGGCTTCAGGGTGAAGGTTGGTTACGGGGCTGCTCCAAGTGCCTCAGAGCCAAACAGCTACGGGACATGCTCTTCTCATAGTGGACAACCAGAGGTAGATGAGGCCAAGACAAACTTCTCAGCTAGCATCAAGTCTGTTCACATGTGTCAGTCATAGCTCAGGTGTGAGGGCTGAAAAACATACTCTCTCTCCTCTGTGGAGCGGTTCTGCAAAGGGCGTGGATGGACACTTTGTGACAGGGTAGAGTGAAGAGTTGAGAGCAATAGTACAATTTACCTTATAAAATAAAACAAAACAAACAAACAAAAAGCATGAACAAGGACTCGGAGTGAGGGAAGAACTAGGAGAAGGCCACTGTGGCTGAAACACCCAGAAAGAGGAGAGGGGTCATAAATTATGACATTACAGAAGCAGTGAGAGGTTTTGTAGGCTGTTCAAAAAGACATTTTACTTCTATTATCACTGTATTAAAAAGTACAACTGAGAGGTTCTAAATGAGAGAGGGATGAGGCAAATAATGTAGGTGGTCTCATGGAACACCATTTCTACTGAAGTACTCAATTCCCAAGCTTCCCCCTGGTCAATGAGATAAAAACTTAGAACTGATTAGAAGAGTTTATTGAAAATTTTTGGATTTCTTAATAAAAAGGAAATTAAATCTTGGCAGATTTGGTACTTTTCCCTTCCCTAACTTTCATCCTGGAACATAAATATGATGCCTAGAGGCACAGTAGTCATATTGTGGCCATGAGGACAAAAGGTTAATATAAGAATAACAGAGCGGAAATGTAGAAAATAGCTGGGTCCTTTGTAAAATTTTTCAGCTTCTGCTTCAGCTCTGAACTGCCTATGTTGGAACTTCTCATATAGGGGAAAAAAAGCCTCTTTTTTTTTCTTTTTCTTAAGCCACCATTAGTTGAATTTTCTTTTACATACTCTGAGATAAGTTCTAAAGTGATACAAGCAGTATGATCCAATTTATGCTCTACAGTAATCTGAATATTGTTTTGTAAGAGTGAACTTTATGAGGCAGGGGAAAGGAAACGCAAGATTAGTTAAGGGACTGTTGAAATAACTCAGAAGGAGATGAAGGTATGTTGGCTGCAATAGAGGTAGAGATTAATGGATAGATCCAAGAAAGATTTTTAAGAAATAATTGACATGGTGATGGATTAGCTGCCTGCCAGGGAGAGGAGGGATGGAAGACAGAATGATGAGACCAAGAAGATGAGATATCATGACCATGACCATGGCCAAAGTCTTCTGCAGGTGTAATTGGGGTTTGTACTAGTTTCTTAGGGCTGCATAACAAAGAACCACAAAGTAGTTTAAAATAACAGAAAAGCCCAAAATCAAGGTATCAGCAGGGCCATGCTGACTCTCCCAACTTCTGCTGTGACCGACAATCCTGGCCATTCCTGGGCTTGCACCAGCATATGAGGTCAGTCCGGAAGTATTGGCTGCGCAAACTGTTTTAATTATATTGACATTGGCTCAATACTTTTGGGACAGACCTCATAAATTCAGTCTCGGCCTCTGTCCCCACATGGCATTCTCCTGTGTCTTTTTGTCTCGCTCTCTTCTTATTAGGACACCAGTTATATTAGGTTAATGGCCCAACTCACTTACCTGACCTCATCTTGATTATGTCTGCAAAGACCCTATTTCCAAATAAAATCATATTCACAGGTACCAGGGGTTAAGATCTCAACAGATTGTTTGGAGAGACACAATTGAACTCACAACAAGGTTACTGGTGAGATGATCTTAAAACACCTCCATATTATCTTGCTGGGCCCACTGCAAATACATGGACCCTTAGAAGCAGAGAACTTTCTCCTGCTAGTGTCAGAGAGATTCAATACCAGGGAAAGACAGAGACATTTCAAGCATAAGAAAGTTCCACATTCTATTGCTAATTCTGAGCTTTAGGGAGCCATGTGCAAGGAACAAAGAAAGACCTTTAGGAGCTAAGGAAAGTCCCTGAATGACAGCCAGCAAGGAAATGGGGACCTCAGTACTACAACCACAAGAAACTGGATTCTTCTAACAACCTGAATGGGCTTGGAAGTATGCATCTACTTGCTCAGAGCCACCAGAAAGAAACTTAGTCCTGACAACACCTTAATTTTGGTTCTGTGAGACTTGGAACAGAGGAGCAAGCTGAGCCTTGCTGTGCCAACTTATGACTCACAGAAACTGTGAGACGATAAGTGGGGGTTGTTTTAAGGCACTAAATTTGTAATAATTGGTTAAGCAGCAATAGAAAACAGCCATAAGGAGAATATCAAGAAGAGATCCCGGGTCCTGGCTGGTGGCACAGTGGATAAGGTGCTGGCCTGCGAACCCAAAGGTTGCTAGTTCGATTCTCAGCAAGGGCACATAATCAGGTTGCAAGCCAGGTTTCCAGCCAGGTCGATAGCTGGAGGCAGGTGAAAGGCAACCATACATTAAAGTCTCTCTCCCTCTCTGCCTCTCTCCCTTCCCCTCTCTCTAAAAATAATAAATAAAACCTTTAAAAATAAATTAATTAATCAATTTAAGAAAGAAGAGCTCCCAGGTTTTTGTCTGAAGATGGCGAGGGGGGAAAACCTGACAAGAAGCAGCTGAAATGGAACTCAGCACTGAGGACATAGACTTCTGAGAGTCTGAGGAGAGAGCTTTCTGGAAGCTGTAGCTTAGAGACAGTATTTGCAGACATGAAACCACTGTGATCACCTGTAGGAATGGAAGACAGAGAGCCCAGGACTGAGCTGGGCAACTGTCCATCCGACTGGAGGTCAGGGAGGGAGGAAAGTGGGCCAATGAAAAAAACTGGAAGAAGTGGTCCCACAGAAAGGATAGGTCAGTGTGTACATGATACTGAGACTTCTAGTAAAATGACTCAAAAATATTCATTTCAATTTTGTATAGGGCAAACATATACCCATTATATGAACCAGAAACTCCATTTCTTGGTTTCTATCCAGAGAAATGAAAACCTATGATCACACAGAGGCTTATATGCAAATATTTAGAGCTGCTTTAGTTGTAATCAGCCAAACCTGGAGACAACTTGAATGTCCTTCAACAGGTGAATAAACAAACTGTGGTCTGTCCATACAATGAAATACGGGCTATTGTTACACCAACAATCTGTACCGTGTGAATCCATTTATGTGATATCCTCAGGAAGACAGATCCACTGTTGCCAGGGACTGAGGGAAAGAGTGGTTACCAAGGGGTACCAGAAGGAATTTTGGTGGGAGAGTGAAATAATGTTTTGCCTTGACTGTTGTGATGATGGTTATGTGACTTTATGTGTCTGTTCAAACAGAACTGTGCACTTAACAGAGTGAATTAATTTAACTCTAACTTTTTAAAATGAAGGTAAAATATAATTTAAAAATGCCAATGAATCTAGTCACGTGGAAGTCAGTGATGACTTTCAGAAGAACCACTGGGGGGTGGTGAGCCAGGAAACCAGCCTGAAAAAGTGCACGAGTTCATGGAGTGTGAAGAAGTGGAGACATAGAGAACAGACACCTGGACGTGAAAGGGAGGAGGAGGACAAGCAGGAGTGGAGGAGATGACAGGGTTAAGGAAGGAACTCCTTAGGGAGTCAAGGGTTGAGTTGACTAGAGTACTCAGTTTGTGGCCCACTTTTATCATCAGTTTGTGCAAGACCCATCTTTTGTCGTTGCCCTCTAGTCTGACCCCTCCCATGCTAACATTTTTTACTCATGCCCTTGAATATGTATGTTTGCATCTTTGTAAAATATAAAAATGTTAGTCTACTTGCATTTGTGCTTTCCATTTGCATAAATGGCATTGTGCAATTGGGTTCATTCTGTGTCTCTTCTTTCACCCAACACTTTTTAAAAAATTATCTGTTCTCATGGTTATAGAAGGGAGGAATCCAATAAAAAAATTATCTTCTGAAGGTGGACTCATTGTATTGCAGGCTTCCCCCACTAGGTGTGTGCTCTAGGAACCCATGTGTATCAGTGCACCAGTTGGCATTGTTGCAATCGGCTTCAGTGAATTTTTCTTGAAGATTCTTTCAACATGTTTACCCACTTCATGATGGGTGATTTATGAGCCTGCCTGAGTGTTCACCAGCTTTTGACCAAATTTGACATGACCTGCATGTCCCACCATCCCTATTCACCAGATCTTGCCCCAAGTGACATTTCTTTTTTGTTTCCTCAAATGAAATAAGTCCTCAAAGGGAAACATTTTGCTGATGTGAAAGAGATGAAATAAAAAACAGCAGAAGCACTAAAAGGCATCAAAATTGATAAGTTCAAAAAACCATTCTAAGCAGTGGAAAAAATGTCTAGATAGGTGTATAACATCAAATGGGGAGTACTTTGAAGGTGACTGAAGTTTAAATATGTAAGAATAAATACACAATTTTCTATAAATAAATTCCAGTTTTGGGGGGTCTTCCTTGTACACTGCTTGCTCATTGCTCTGAGAGCTGTGTAGTATTCTTTTATTTTTAATTTTGACCTGAGGATATGTTTCCTGATTTGAGAGAGAGAGGAAAGAACAGAGAGAGAAACATTGATGTGAGAAACAACAGTCAGTTGCCTCCCATATGCACTCTGACCAGGAATTGAACATGAAATCTAGGTATGTGCCATGATCAGGAATTGAAACCATAATTTTGATGTATGGGTTGACACAACAGCCAACTGAGGCACCCAGCCAGGGCTGTGTCATATTCTGTAGAGAGTGTTCTCTGCACTGTCCCTTCTCCTTGGACGGACTCGAGGTTGCCTCCAGCTCCTCCAGTGGTCATCTCCATTCAAGTGTGTCCCTTTATGGACCATGTGACAATTTCCTTGCAATATGTCTCCAAGGGTGAGAGTACTGGGCTAGAGTGTTCTAAGTCTCAGACATACCACCAGATCCTTTCTTGGATGACTTTACCCAGGTACACGGTCACCAACAGTACAGTAGACTAAGAGAGGGACCAGCTTTTCTACACAGCAGTTGGACACAGATAGGGCCACTTCTTCTTGCATTTCAGAAGTTCCCACAGAAAGAGGCAATTTTCACTCTTCTCTCTAGAAAAGAAGTAGACTCGAAGGCTGCTTCTTTTCTCTCTGCCTTCCATTCCCAAAAGTGGTAGATGGGGTTAATAGGCTCATGAGCATGAATAGAGCGGACAGGTGAGGCTCAGCATCTCCTGGGTGTTTTCTCTTTGGCATCTTCAGACACGTAATGGGTCTTCCAGACTCCTACCCTCTACATGGTCCTCTTATAAGAGCCAGTGCTGCCTAGGCAGCAGGAGGCCTATAGCTCTGCTATCATGGAAATAAAATATCAAGAAATTCAATTTGTAAAATATTCATCCTCAAGTATAACTGAAATAATCAAGCTGATATTTTGATTTCTCTTTGTCTGAAGCCTGTGGTTATCTTCCAATTGGCATCAAAGTCAGAGAGATGTGGTGGAAAAGAGTGTGCTTTATTATTAACTTAAACCCCTAATACATTGGTGCAAAGGCCTGAAACCTTGAGAAGTGGATGCAAATTTAATCATTTGGGCTCAAAGTGATTGAGGTTTTGGGTTCACCTAAGACTTGGTCTCACAACTCCAGACTTTGGCAGACACAACAGAGCTTATACTGTGCCCAAGCTGCACATTGGTTCTCAGGTGATAGGGCCTCTCGAAAAGGGAACCATCTTTTTTCTTTTCTTCTGACCTTAAGAAAATTGAGGCCCAAAGAAATCTAACAGAGGCAAGGAGACATGTTTTCTGGAATGACTTTCCCAGAAGGAGGCTAGATTCAAGAAAAAAAATTGATTTGAGAGGCCTCAACTTATTAAAGCAGAAGGTAGAGGCTCTTTAATAAAGTAAGGGAGGGAACAGCTTTCTCCAAGCACTAACAGATGGCATGTGCAGATTTGAAAGGGCCCTGGCAAGAGTGTATGGAATAGGTGGTACATCACTAGGGAGCCTTAGGGATGTGCCCTCTGGGATGTGTCCGAAAAACATGAGGAACTCAAACTCATGAGAGGGCATGGGAGAGCCAAAAAGAACAACAATTGTAAAATAATTGGCCATACAGGTTGAATTATCTATATGAGAAGATATACATATCTATGAGGAGAAGGTGAGGAAGACTTGCTTGAAAAATTGACTTTACACACCATGGTGCTTTGTATTGGGTCAACTTGGCTAAACTGGGAACTTGGTTCCCAGAATCTCCTTCCTTATGTGGTTTTAGTTTAAAGCTAGCCAGAGAAAACTGTGCACTTAATGAGATGGCAGGAATTAACCTTGATTTCTGAAGGTTTTCATGATCACATGTAGAGATAACCAGACACAGAGGTACCAGAAGGTTCCAGATTGTTGTTACATTTCCCATACAACTTCCAGCTTTTCAACTTGATGACCAACAGCAACTGTAGGATCACTGTCCCCCACTATCTACAGAGGCTTGGTCACAGACCCACAGAGGTGGCTACTCCCAAGAGTCATAACTTCCCTTAGACTCCATGTAAGCTTCCTCTTCACATTTCCACTACAGCAGCTGGACACTCTTGGCTTCTCAGATTGACCAATTGGGGATTCTTCCTCTGGTTTCTCAGTTTTCCTTCTGGGTCTTTGCTTTACCAGTACTTCCCACTATTATTCGAGATTTAATTCTTTTTTGTAGCACATCTCATAACCATAACATTAGTGATTCTGCTCCCCTCTCCCAAAGGGGACTTTGCCAGACAGAATCAACAAGAATATGTAAGTAAACTTACATCTGGAAGAACCAGGGATGGGGGAGAAATGAGGAAGAAGGCACTATGTCCTCCAAACACTGCTGGCCTTATAGGTGGAGTAGGATAGGGATCCAGTTAAGAAACAGGTCAAAACGCCAAAGGCTTGTCCAAGACTGATAAAAGGCAGAGAGAGATGAACACTGAAGATTCATGTGAATGTTGTGGTGCTATGAAGAGCCAAGTGACATTTCTTTTCTCCCTCTCTGCTTCTCTTCCTTCCTCTCTTCCTGGAAATAATAAATAAAATCTTTTAAAAAATTAAAATTAAAATTAAAATTAAAAAAAAAAAAGAGCCAAGTGGCAGAAGAAGGATTTGTTACTGTCATTCAAATGGCATATATTTAAGGCTGTGGGAGAGATATGATGACAGAGTGCTGGTCTTGATCAGGTGTCTGGTACCTCAGGACTCAATGTATCGCTGTTAGCTCTAGGCATGGAATCTCAGGAGTGTCTCCAGCGGAAACAAATGTGGGGACAAAGGGGCATCCCTCCCTTGAGGCGGGCTTCATGGGCATGAGAAATTCAATACGGGCAGCTCACAAGACGTGCTATTTAAGAGACAGCGCCTCTTAAACAGAACCCTTACTCACTTCATCTCTGGTGCCTGGAGCATAATATTCAGTAGGGATCTCAAAATAAAGAAGTTTTCTATCTATAAGTTTTCAAGAGGAAGACTTCAATCTACCATAATGACTGCCTATATTAATTTCATATATTTTAAACTTTTATTGAACAATGAAAGTATGTGGAAAGCCACCCCATGACAGAGAAGAGTATGTAGCACAGGCCTTCCCCACATGTGTGAGGGTTAAGGTTGCAATCCACTAAAAGCAGAGCCTGAGATAAGGATTTTGGTGGAAGCTGTTTATTTGGGAAGTGGTCCCAAGAAGCACCAGTAAGAGTGAGGGACTGACGTGAGGAAGGAAAAGAAATGAACAAATGGCTGTTGCTATGGGCAACTAGATTTGGACCTACTGAGGACCCTCTGAGGAACTGAGTGTGTCCCACTCGAGCAGCAGGAAAGCTGGGTTGTTTAAGCATCAGCTCCTTCTGTCCACCATTTTATTGAGAGCTCTGTTCCCCCGGGGCTTTCAGTTCACCAGCGTTTCTGAGCACACCCAGAGATTGCCCTCAGCTGGAGTCTTCAGGGCTTCTCGGGGGAAACCATCAACATCGTGGTCATGGATCGTGGTCATGGGGAGTGTTTAGAGGATGCAGAGAGAGCAGCAACAGCATCTGCTACATAAGGAAACAAAGTGCCACTCTAGTTAGCCACTTGATGGGAAGTCTCTCCCAGTGGAGTGCAGTTCTCCTGGCCCTGGACAGCTGGTGTAGCCTAAGGAGCTGGGAGCAAGATTTTCTCCCTCTGCCCGCTCTCTGACATTGCTGAGTCAAAGCTACATTGCAGCAATGAAAATGTAGCTTTGGATTAGTGTAAATAATGCATTCTGCTTGAGATAACTGCATTTGGAACTTTTATATTTCTGAGTCTCATGGGTAAGCATAGGCTATGAGTGCTATGGTAGTATCTTGTGTCCTCTTAATTCTCTTCTCTACTAAATGTGAGGCACCAGCCTTGGGGTTGGGTGAATCAGCTTGGACATCCTGAAGGAATTGTGCCCAGTCCAGTGACAGACCAAACTGTGGCTGCAGAAGGACTTAGACTGTATCTAGGCACATGGGTGAGAAGCCACAGTCAAGGCCACAGCGAAAACATTAACCAGGGTGACTTGACATTTTAATTTTTGTAGAATTCTTAATTTTTATTTTCAATATCTTAGATTAAATGTACAAGCAAATGTTTGAGTATTTGATAAAGAGAGGTTGAATTGAATTCTATTATTCAAGTTGATGACAGTTTCCTTTCATCACTATTATTATGTTATCATTTTTTTAATCTATCATTTGAGCTCATTACATGACCTCAGCTGAGCCATTTTGTACAACAAGGCATCATCTGAGATGAGAACACAGAAGGGAGTGAACTGTCAGGACAAGATGTAGGTCTTAGAGTTGATTTAATGTGCAGCGCTGACACATTCAGAGCCTTTAGAGAAGAAGCTAAATTGCCCACCTTTCTGTTTTATAAGATTTAAAGATTCTTTTGATGTCTGGATGCAGCAGTGACACTCAGAGAGATGAAAGGCAGAACTCTTTTTGTTACAGCTCCAAATGAAAGGCTCCAGGGAGGGCCACCTACAGGGTAATAGCAAGCTTGATCTGTAGGGGGCAGCGTATGCATGAAGAGCAGTGTGGGTTTAGCTCAGTTTCTTCAGCTCTCCGTCAGCTAGCTCTTTGGAGTTAAGTTCTTGAGCTCTGAGGCTTAGGGACAGTCCCTACTGGTCTGGGAGCTGGCCCTGGGGCAATTAGGACTAGTACAGAGTGACCTGGAGTATGATGAGAGTGATTGGGAGTGTGAACATAATGAGCTGCTCAAAAAAGTACAACTGACCAAACTCTAGCTAGGGCTTCATAATGGGACAGGTAAAACAAACAAAATGCAGTAACAACAAAAACCTACCTGTCTTACATCTTGGTCTCAAGACAATGAAAAAAATAGTGGTTGGTATTGGGATGTGGCCACAGGACTATGGCATTGAGTGTCCTCTAATAGACTTTTCTCATCTCCTCCTCTGAGGGGGCGGTCACACCCTTGGTTGACCATAAGTTTAGATCTAGTGAAATTGGATAAAAATTGCCTCCTGCTTTTCTGCCTTCACCCAAAGACGGGTCCTTGAGCTTATGAAGACCAGCATGTACTTGGGAATAAGTCTTCTGCCCTCCTCTCTGTCCCAACTCATTTCTTCTTAGGTGAGGACAAAGGACTGACAGATTGTGAGTCTAGAAAGATGACTCAAATGCAAGTGGCTCACTCCTTCCCTCTGTCCCTAGTTTCTCCCCACCTCTTTCCTCCTTCATTTGGTGAATTTGCCCATGAAGTCTCTGCCCCTAAGGTAAGGATGGCCTACAATTGTGCATGTAAACAAATGGGCAAATCTGTCTAATTCAGGAGTGAAGCAACAGGAAGCCAATTGTAGCTTAAACCAATTGAGCTTTACTGCTAATACAACCTGTTCTGTACTCTGATCTCCATTTGTGTGATCCCTGTGATACTTCTCCCTTGATTAGAATTCTGATGCTGGTAAAGATAAGATTCATTATCATTTATATAGGAATGCCCACCAACCATTTTTCCCTGTAAGTCTGTGCTACCCCTCCCATCAGGAGGTAGGAATCATTCCCTCTCTTCTTGAATGTGGATTTGTTTTGTGATTTGCTTTGATATTAGGCAGGAGTGAAAACCTGGGATTTCTGAGTCCAACTCTGAAGATGCCTTGTAATTTCTGATTTTGCTCTAAAGGAAACTCACTATATGCAGAGTTGATGTGATGGTGCTAGAAAGAGAGGTTAACTGAAGAGAGCGGTATTGCTGGGTGAGACATTAACATTGATAGAATGGCCACATGGAAGAGAACTAAGAACTCAGTGCATGAGAGGCACAGCCACCCTAGCCAAGCCGCAGCTGACAAACATCCCCAGCTGAGGTGTCAGACATGTGAATAAGACCCTTCAGCCCCTGTTGAGTAGTGCCAGCTTACATCATGTAGAGCGGAGCAGACACAAGTTATCCCTTACTGAGCCCTGCCCACGTTCCTGAGCAATACAATGGCTATTATTCAAGCTACTTGCTTTTGGAGTGGTGAGCCACACAAATAGATAACTAAGCCTGCCTGTACTCCCAACAATGGGATACTGGAGTCGCCTAGGTGCTGATAAGGATGTCATTTTAGAAAGGAGGATTAAAGACCCAGAACAGAAAGTACATGGGGTCCCAAGCACTTGAAGAGGGGGTGGCCAAGAACGAAGAAAGGACAGGCAAGGTGGTGAGGTAAGGCTGTCACTTTGGTGGTCAAAGATCAGGAAGTTTCGTTCTCAGGGTGTTGGTTTTCTCAGTGACGTTTGAGATGAGGTCATGAGCTGAATGCCGCTTAAGGACTGAGGAGGAGCTATAAAGTGACCATCTTGGAAGACGGGAAGACAGCTCAGTAGGAAAACATTTTTGATCCCTGAGCAGTGTTGAACATCCGTTTGTGGTTGTCAGCCATGAAATGGACATGAGTCTAGTCTGTTAAGCCAATGTTCACCTGCTGGGATATGGGGCTGAGACAACGGGGAGGGGCCAGGCAAAGATGATTCTCCACCCTTGCTGAGCATGGCAGTCACCTGGATGGCTTTTAAATAGCCCCAATGACTCCTTTCAAAACAAAAAACAAACCTGATGCTAGCACCGAATCCTTGGCATTCTTGGTTTAATTAGTCTGGGATAAAGCCTGTGCGTTAAAATTAGAGGTGTCTTTCAACCAGTCTCAGGGCCAGGTCTGATATTTACAGCCATGTTGGCTGCATGCTGCATCATTTCGGAAGCCTCCATTCATGCACTTCACATCGGGGACAGTTTCCCCTAAATTTGTGCCATGCACAACCTCCAAAACTGTACATGGTGGGCTGGTGCATCCAACCTTGTTCTGTTGGCACAGTTCTTCTTTGACTTTCTCCACACCACCTTTCCTCATTCCTCTCTTACCACACCTCCTGATGACTACTCCTCATGCCTTTCAATTTACACAATTTACACATTCTCTCTGAGGAAGCTAACCAGTTCCCAATCTTCCCCCAAATCTCCAAATCTCCTTCCATATTCATGAGTTACAGTTCCAAATCTCCTAAATTTTGCTACCCATACATCCCCCAGGTGCCCCAAACCCAACCCCACTCCCCCTCTTCCTCCTGTATTTTCTCCCCTTGTTCAGGGTACTGTTAAATGTCAGTCTTCTTTGGCTCCATTCTTCCCCTCACTCTGCTGCTGCCTGCCTCTCAGAGCCTCCTTGATTCCAGCTTAGACACCTACAGTTGTCCCCAGGCTGTTCACCCTTTCCTCTACAGACCTTCCACCTTACACTGGGGCTGTCTTCAGAAATAAACATTAGATGCTTCTACTCTTACTCTTCAAATTAAAAATCTTGGCCCTGGCTGGTGGCTCAGTGGATTGGCACTGGCCTGCGAACCCAAAGGTTGCTGGTTCAATTCCCAGCCAGGGCACATAACCAGGTTGCAAGCCAGGTCTCCAGCCAGGTCCATAGCTGGAGACAGGTGAAAGACAACCATACATTGAAAAGAAAAAACAAACAAACAAACAAACAAAAACTTTGGTGGCTCCAAATGCCTGCATGATAAAGTGAAAAATCCTTACCTTGGCATTTGAGGTCTTAGATCACAGCCTATCCTCCTAGGACCACATGTCACCCACTGACTCTCCAACCACCCTACACCCTAACATATCATCATATCCACTCATGTTTTTTATGTCTTTTCCTACGTGCTGTGGAGTGAATGTTCATATCCCTCCAAAATGTATTTGTTGAAATGCTATTCTCCAATGTGATGGTATTTGGAGATAGAGCCTTTGGAGGTAATTAGGTCATGAGGGTGAAGCCTTCACAATGGGAATAGTATCCTTATAAGGAAACAGAGATTCTTCTCCTCTCCCTGCTCTCTCCCCGTGTAAAAGGTAGAACAAGAAGGTGGCTATCTGCAAACTAAGCAGAAAACTCTCACCTGACATTGGACATGCAGCACATTTGAGCATGGATTTTCCAACTTCCAGAAGTGTGAGAAGAAATTGTTTGTAGTTTATACCATTCAGTCTGTGGTATTTCTTTTAGCAGCCTGAAGTGACTAAGACACCATAGAGTTTCCTTTCTCTGAATGCTCTTTCTCTTTCTTCCACACACATTTCTTTATACTCCTTAAAGCCCAGTTCATACCCAGCCCTCCTCCTGCCCCCTTCTTATGACATTAAAAGTTATTTTCTCTCTCTATGTCTTACTTCTAACCATACTGCAAATTTCTATCCATCTCTATACCTCATTGATCTTCAAGGGGAGAATTCTTCTTGTATCTCCAGGGCCTGGAACAGTGCATGACCCCTAGGTGGTCAATAAACAAAGGAATGGAGGCTCTGCTCATAAGAGGAAGCAGAGGTGAACCTGATTCATAGGAGCTGGAATAGATGCATTTACTTGGCATGCCCAATGCAATTACAGGTCTTGGATGATCTAAAGGCTGTTTCCGCAGGAGCCAATAAATCTTCACTGAAGGCCTTGTTGTCCAGCGTAATTGTCCATCTTGTCTTTGGCTGTTTAAATTCAGTGGGCAATACCACCTGAGGCTCCGAGAGGCATACAGAGAAGTCTGCACAGAAAAGCATAAGTCAGGCATGAGGAAAGAGGGGATACGGCCCTCTGTGGAGCCTTGGGAGACGCTCCCATGGGAGAGGGGTCCACACGGACTGAGGCTGGCCTAGGAACTCAGGGATCAGATGGAGAGGTTGGATGTGGCCTCTTGCTTCAATTGTCTCAATTCTTACCCCTCCCTGCAGCCACGTCATTTGCCATGTGACTTGGGAGGGTACATTTCCCCACCCATAAGCTTGGTATTTGGTCACATGACTTTTCTTGGACAGTAGAAAGAGAAACAAATGACAGGGGAGTCTAGTCCTCCAGAGGTCTTACCTGTTTGTTTGCTCTCTGATACCTATATTATCACCAGGGGAATAAGATTCCTAGGATAGGCAGCCATTCCCAGGAAGAGGGTAAGGAAAATGCATGAATAATAAGCATTTGTTGTGGAATTCCATGAAGTTCTGTGGTTTTTGTTGTGCAGTGTGTTGTGGCTCTCGCTTGCATGATCGCCCATTATCCAAACCCACCAGAAACACAATGGGTGCAAAGGGCAAAGGCAGAATTGCGTAGAGATAATTGACAAATGCTCTCCTCAGAAAAGCAGCATGCATTCCCGGCCTGGTGGAATGGGAGTAGGGAAGCCAGGTGAGAAGGCAGGCAACCCGAGGAGCACTCCCCAGGGTAGGAGGCAGCGGCAGAAGTTGAAGGAATTTTCCCTTCATTGGCTCTGTGCTGCCTGTCTGTAGTTGGTTCCCATTGCTGCCTGCATGTAGCAGTCTGGGCATCACTCCCTCCCATGCTCACCAGCATTAAGAGAGCTGGGTCCTAGTTGCAAATTTTCCGCAAATCCTCTTGGATGGCTCAAGGTAGGTCACTGCTCCTCCCTAAGCCTCAGTTTTCTCATTAATAAAGTAGGGCATTGCACAAATTCCTTTATCGTTCGGGATGCGCTAGGTTAGGCAGCAGTGAAAACTCTCCCCCTCAAACTTCAGTCCTTTGGAGAATAAACAGAAACAGTGCGTTCAAAACTCATTGGTGGTGCCTGCACGAAGGACCTAGGGGAATAGGGTAGTACGGCCCTGAGTTGTTGTCATGGAGCATTTGCCAACAGTAGCCCTGATGGTGACTATGCTCTGCATGCAAGTTCACATTTTGTTACGTTTTATTTAGTTATTTATTGATGTTTTTTTATTTTAAAGATTTTATATTTGGGCCCTGGCTGGTAGCACAGTGGATAAGGTGCCAGCCTGCGAACCCAAATGTCGCTGGTTCGATTCCCCAGCCAGGGCACATAACAAGGTTGCAAAACAGGTCTCCAGTCAGGTCTGTGGCTGGAGGCAGGTGAAAGGCAACCATACATTGATTCTTCTCTCCCTCTCTGCTTCTTTCCCTTCCCCTCTCTCTGGAAATACTAAATAAAATCTTAAAAAAAAATTTTTATATTTGTAAATATTACTGCCCCCTCAACTACTTCTCCCACGATGTGGCTTCTCAATTCTGTGCTTTGACTGAAGTCACCCAGTCTGAGATTTACATTAAAATGGCTTGAATCATCATCTCTTTTCCTGGGGGAAGTTCAGTGCTCTGCTACAAGCATTTTGTGAATCCCTGAGTCACCCCAGGGCCACCTCCAGCAAGTCTTGCCCTCACCTGTCTGTCATCTGCAATGGCTTTGTTCTCCCTCCTGCTCCATTCAGACGTGAAATCTGACTTCCTTTCCTTGGTTCCCTTTAAATTTATTCACACAATTCATGCATGTGTAAGGCAGGCTTTGCTGAAGGTGTAGACATTCTTGGCCTCCAGAGTCACCCTGCCACTGGGGACTTCTCTCCAGGCTTTGCTCTGAGGGATACGGGAGGGGAGACTCCTTACTCTAGGGTATCCCCACTTTTGCCAGCTCCTGCCCACTCTTGATTATGGATGGTAACATAGCTCTTCGCTCTCTGCTTGGCCTTGGGCATATATCTTCACAAATAGCATTTAAAATGACTGCTAAACAAAGCAGCACCTACTGAGGGTCTTGAGCAGCGCAAAAGCCCTGGCAGAGGCCCTGAAATTCCAGTCCCTGCCCCCAGCCCAGACCCTCCATGAGTAGAAGGCGTGATACAGAGATTTTATGTGTCCACTAATAAGGGCACTGCTGCCTTCCCCTTGCCCCAACCCTTAAAAGGGAGAAGTTGCTAACATGAGTTTTTGGTTTTAAATAACTTTGTTTCTGTCAAGTACAGGCATGCTTGTTTTATGAAGCAGTCTTACATTCACGCCAGGTCCTGCGCTCCGCCACCAATACAAGGGGATGGTGCTACGTTCATCTTTATTTTACTGATGAGGAAACTGAGACTGTGGGGACAAGCCGTTTGCCCAGGTCTCCACACAGCTTACACATGGGACACATGCCCATGCCTGTGAAAACACCGCATTTTCTTCTCTGTCAAACGGCGTCTCTTTGACCTCTTCTGCTTAAAATAGTTCGAGAGGAGCTGTAAAAATTTGCCTGAAGGGGTGTTTGCTGCTATCAGTGCCTTTTATCATAAGTAGGAAATTCATGTTCCAGTCACCAAAGGAGATGGACCTCTCTCCATGTGCCAAGCGCTGCTGTCTGCACGAGGGGAAGAGGGAGGAGGTGGACATGCGCTTGTATTGGAGCCCACTGAGTGCACTGCTACATCAAGAGAAGAAGCAGGGCTTCCTGCTGCTGATGGGCACCTGTGGAGGTGCCTGCCTAGCCCCTCTGAAAATGTCAGGAGGGAGATAAGTACGAGGTTAAGGACTGGGTGTGAAGAGGGCTATTCACAGTTGCTTAAAGGAGAGTTTGCCAAGTTTTAGCTGTCCATATAAGTAATTAATAAACATTCCATTCCACGTTTCCCTTGTTCCCTGAGAAACTTCTGTCCCATCCTACTACAAAGCTTGATGGTTTCTCAGTCCTGGCATTCAAAGGGTTATTTGCTGCCCTGATTGTATAGAGATAAACCGTCCTGGTGCACTTTACGCGTTTGCACTCCTACCGCTTCCACTCTCAACAACCTCCCTGTATGGAGGAATAAGTAGATATAAATGTCCCCGTTTTGCCCTGGCTGGTGGCACAGTGGGTAGGCACCTGCCTGTGAACCCAAAGGCCACTGGTTCGATTCCCAGCCAGGGCACATAACCAGGTTGCAAGCCAGGTCTCCAGCCAGGTCTGTAGCTGGAGGCAGGTGAAAGGCAACTGTGCATTGCTGTCTCTCTCCCTCTCTGCCTCTCTCCTTCCCCTCTCTCTGAAAAATAATACATAAAATCTTTTTTAAAAATGTCCTCATTTTACAGAGAAAACGGAGTCCCAGAGAAGATTCCCCTTAGGTCTTCCAACTTCTTGGTGACTGGTGAAACTAGTCCCAAAATCCCTTGCAGTCCAATCCTGGAATGCTTCTGGACCCCAATGCTGCCCCATCAGACCCCGGGCCACCAGAATGTCAGAAGTCCCAGCAGCTATTCTGTCTATTGACACATCACACTCAGAATCAGGCACCCAGAGTTCCCATTCCTTTAACAGGGTCTCATTAATGGAAGGCAGGATTTCACTTCCCTTCATGGAAATCTGAGACTGGCAACCGTTTTAACACAAATAATGTTATTTTCTATTCCAACGACAAGGCATAATACTTACCATTGCAAAATGGTGATGTTTTATTTCTGAGGAATTGCTTTGCAGAAGAAACAAGATGGAGATTTATGATCACACAGGCCTAGGAGTTGAGCCCCAGGTCCTGTGCATCACAGGGAGCCAGGAAAATAATGACCCACCTATGAATGAGGACAGAAAATTGTGGCCTGTTGATGCTCCCAAAGTCATATAGCAGAAATAGAGTCACTAATGAGTGATTGGAACATGAACTTGTGCCAGGCTTGGGCATGAGCCTGGATTCCCATGCCCCTGGCAGTACAGGGGAAAAAAAGAAAAACAAATACTTTATATTTACACATTAAAAGACACAATCCTAATGACTCATTGCTTAAAGAAAAATTCAACATGAAAACCATAAAATTTTTAGGAGTGATGAATGTGAAAGGAGGCAAAACTTGCAGGATGCCATAAAAATGGTATCTGAAAGAGGGTACATCACTCACATGTGGGAACTCCTAAGTGATTCTCTGTTATGTTTCTCCGTTCACTTTATCAAACAGTAAGAAGGCATAGGCCTTCTTCTGCTTCATTTTGGAAATTTTCATTAACATTAGCTTGTAACTCATCTGTTGACTTTTTTATTTTGCCAATCACATATTTAATTACTAAGAAGTTCTTTCTTGTTCTCTGACTAGTTCATTTTACAAAAATGTATCCTTATTTTATGGATGCCATGTCTTGTCAAATGGATCTGTTCATTGTAAGGGTGTTATATATAGTTCATTTTGTTCACCGGATTATTTGTTTCCTCAGGCATCTGGTATCGATGAAAATGTATTTCTCAATTACCTACAATTTGCCAGGCATTTCTCTGGGCATGTTAGGGAATAAAGCAAAGAGTTGCTTCCCCTAAAGAGCTTATATTCTATTTGGGAGAGAAAGAAAATAAACCCATAAACAAATAAATAACTTTAGGTACTGATAACAGCTATGAAAACTGAGAAATAAGTGTAAAAACCAGTTCCAAAGCTATCAGCCAAATAGAGCTTGGTTAACAGCCATGGGGAATAATCACCCAGGATTCACAGAGAGAATCACAGATAAAAATATGATGAAAGGCTGGGCATAAACTGGATGGATTAAGAAGCTGCAACATATGCTTAATAGGAATTTCAGAAGGAAAACACTGAATAAAGGAGAGTCAACTTTGAAATGTAATAGTTAAAATGTTTAAAGAAGTGAAACAAGATATTAAGATTCAGATAGAAAAAAAAAAAAACACAAAGTCCTAAGTGGTGGGGTTATAAACAAACTTTATGTAATTATGGTACAAATGGTTACATCTTACATAATTGTAGTACAGTATCAAAATCAGGAAATTGACATATTGGTACAATGTGTATGTGTATGCCATTTCATCACATGTGTAGGTTTGATAACATATATTATTTCATTCAGGATATAAAACTATCCTACCATCAGAAAGTTATCTCCCTATGCTACACCTAGACATTTCATGGTATAACTGAAGGACATCAAAAGAAAATATTAAGGGCTACTAGAAGTGAATAAAGTAGATTACATATGAAGAAACTAACTTCTCAGCATTAGTTACAGATGTCAGAAAAGAAAGAAATAATATATTCAAGGTGCAGAGGGAAAAGGATGCTATGACCAGCTAAGCCTTCATTCAAAAGTGAGCAAATAAAATATATTTTCAGACATACGAAAGTTGAAGAAAAAAAAAAAAAGAGTTACTAAAAGCAGTCTTCAATACGTGTGAAAATAAGCCCAGAGAGAAGAAACCAAATGCAAGAAAAGGGGTTTTAAAATTTGGTAAAAATATGTTCATAAATCTAAAAAGAAAAAAGACTATGTAGTAATAACTATTTTGTGTTTAAAAGCAGAGTGGAACCTAGTTATGAAACAGAAATACTTAATGGAGAGGGGAGAGGAGGAGCATTCAAAAATAGCTGCTTTATTAAGGGCAAAACGAGAGATGGATTTGGCTTCACATTGTGTAAGAAAAGTATACAGTAACTGTAGTTAAATAAGTACCAAAATTTAATCACCAATATGTTACCTACTGCCCAATATATTGCCACACACTGATCCACTTGCATCAGAAATGAATATCTGATGCAGTTTAAAATAAGAAAACGCTGTGTAATTTTTTCTGTTTTCAAATAATTAAAATATCTCTTTTAGAGGTGAGTGCAGGTGCCAATTGTTTTTCCTTGGGAAGAACTGTTTGTTTTTCATTCTGAGGTTAGATTCTTCCTAAATTTTTATTTAATGAAGGCAACAGGAGATAATTGGCATTTTATCACCTTGTGGTTAGTCTCCCAAACGTCTTTTAAACTTTTACATGGAAGATGGGCAGCAGGAAGAGGAACTTCAAGGCTGAACAACTGGTTCCCAGTTCTGAATGAGAAGCACCTCACCTGGCTGCATTATCTCCAACCAGCTCCGTTCACACCTTTTTGAGTGGTCTGTGCGCCCCTTGGTTTAACAAACAGCCCAACAGAAGGGCATCAGAAGGAGCCCTTGAAACACAAAGCTTCTCTCTCCCCTGGTGGGCAGTAATTTTCTATTTAGTTTGTGCTATGTGGGGGTTGGAAATCATCACAATTCTAGAAATTACCATTTTTGAGTGCTAGTGTCATGCTGGGTGGTAACTGAGGCCCACCTACAACCGCTACACGGGGCCAAGAAAGGACAGCTGCCCTGCGAGTCCTGCTCACAGGCCCCACCCTGCGGAAAAGAGCAGGTCCAGGGAGCTTGGCACTGGGAGGCTGTGGGAATGCGTTCCCAGCCTCCAGATTGGTTTATTTTTAAATCATTTGACACACAAGGCTCTGGTGTGTTCCCAGTGTGTCTTAAAACACTTAAGGGAAACCTAAGTAAAAATTACTGGCTTTCCTCTTACTTATCAGGAGACACAATGAGCTTTTAAAAGCTAATTTCATTACTATTAAAAAATAGACTTCTTTAACATGAAATGCAGGATCATAGACTCCGGTGTCCTCAGGGTTCAGAAAGATGATAGGACTATGTAGCAGAACCAGGGGTAAGACAATGGCTCAGTCCTTAGGGACATACCAATAAGCTAAGGTCAGTTGTCACCTACAGTTAGTACCTTGGGATTGAACATCTTGAGTTTAGAATAACCTCCCTACCACACACACCCTAGTTTCTGGAATCCCTGCCCTTTTCATTATATCTGAACATGCTCTTGAAATGCTTTCGCTTGTGGAGGGAAAAGGGAAGCCCAGGGGTGGAGGAAAGGTGGATTTTAACAGAGACAGAGTGGCAATCACAGTGTTGCCCTACTGGAGGCACAGTAGCTGATACCATGGGACATAAACACCTTCTGTCAGCTGGTGGGGGTGGAGGAGGCACATATTTAGCTGGTTGTTTACTCTGCTTAATCTAGTTCCAAAGTGTGGTTGGGAGGATATTGATTTTATAGTGTTTCTCAAACGTGAACTTGCGCAAAAATTACCTGGAGGGTTTGCGAAAACAGACTCCTAGGACTCACCCGCAGAGACTGGAAAGGGGCCTGACTGGGGTGGGTCTATGATTTGCATTTCTAACCGGTTTGCTGATGACGTGGTCCAGGGTCCACATTCTGAGGAGCCCTAGAATGGTGGGTTTGGGAAGGTGCTCACACTAAATAACCTCGGGGCCACCTGCTTCATAGGCTCACACTGCTCTCTCTTGTCTCCTGACCTCCCTTGGCAGCAGGTCCTCAAATAATAATTTTGCTCAACATCATTTTGTTCTAATGTTGATGAGAAAGAAAAATGATTCCTGGCTGTGGCCATTGTCTGCGCGGAGTTAGCACCATCTTCCCCAAGTCTGTGTGGGATCTTTCTGGGGGCTCCAGTTTCCTCCCCAACCCCAAGCTGTGTCCCTTGGGTGAGTTGTAGGTGAGTTGGCAAGTCTACATTGTCCCAGTCTGAGTGAATGCACGCACACGTGTGTGGTGTGTGTGTGTGTGTGTGTGTGTGTGAGTGGCCTGACAATGGAGGGGCGTCCTGCCTTGTATGCTAAGCTGCAGGGATGGACTCTTGCCACCCATGACCCTGAACTGGAATAAGCAGGTTAGTTGGTAATTCTCTTACTTGCTCTTATTAACCTTTCTTAAATATATGTGTAGCTCACATTTATTTCATTGTTTTTTAAAAGATTTTCAAATTATTTCTAGAGAGAGAGGAAGGGAGAGAGGCAGAGAGGGAGAGAGACAGCAATGTATGGTTGCCTTTCACCTGCCTCCAGCTGGGGACCTGGCTGGAGACCTGGCTTGCAACCTGGTTATGTGTCCTGGCTGGGGAATCAAACCAGCGACCTTTGGGTTCACAGGCTGGCGCCTTATCTACTGTGCCATCAGCCAAGGCCCATTTCATTGTTTAATGAGAAGCGTTTTGGGTCTTTATTTAGAAGCTTGGTGATGTTTTTTTCGACCAGAAATATGTCATATGAACTTAACTCATTATCTCTTTAGCCCAAGATAAAATTGGTGTATTATGTGGAAAGAAAAAAAAAAAAAAAAAAAAAGGGGACTAGATGGTAGACCTGATCAGTGACCGAGAGGAACCATGCAGGATGGTCTGATCATAGATTCCTAACTGGGCAGATCGTGGTGGGTAACTGCATCCCAGGGCCATAGTTTCCTCAGCAAAGGTCAGGCTTTTCCTTACATGATCCCTGTTCATTGTTCTTATGCATCTAGGATAACTTATCTTTGGAATAGCAGAGTAATTTTTTTCCTGACCCTTCCCAGGCACAACCGCTGGCACCAGGGCACTTAAACTTCATTGTTATTTCATTGCCTAAATACTATCTCTATTTACTGTAACTGTTTGTTATTAGCTAATCTGTACCCACCAATGTAAAAGAAGTATAAAATGTATTTCACCATTTTATTTTTATCCACTCCTAGAGATTTCCCTACTCAGGGAGGCCTTCTCCCGCCTCCTGAATCTGCCACTAACAGCTTTCATGTAACCTTCCTTACATTTTCTCCTTTGATTCTAAACGTATAAAAAGAACTGCCATTTTCTGGAGCATTTTCTCAATTCATTGAAATTTTTGCCTCCAGGTTGGTCTTCAGATTTGGCTCAGCTAAACTTATAAATTCTTCCTATAAGTTTGGACTTTCTTTTGTTGACAGTTGTAAGTTGTTTCACTTCAAGTCAAAGTTTCCACGAATCTATTGATGACATTAAGTGAAGACTTCCTGTATTTGATTCCAGGCAAGTGGAGAATGGGGAAGGAGATAGAAGGGAGGGAGGGAGGGAATCACATTCCATTCTGAACCAATTAGCAACTTTCACTGTAGGGAGCAGATGGCCCAGCTGAGACCTATCTAAAAAATAAGTGAGGTCAGAGGTCATTTCTCTGTGGAAAGCTTGCTACCACCAGTGGCTTCAAACAGAGAGATCAGGCGCTTATTCAAAAGTATTTTAGCCCTGGCTGGTGGCACAATGGATATAAGGTGCCGGCCTGCAAACCCAAAGGTTGCTGGTTCAATTCTCCAGCCAGGGCACATAACCAGGTTGCAAACCAGGTCTCCAGCCAAGTCTGTAGCTGGAGGCAGGTGAAAGGCAACCAACCATACATTGATGTCTCTCTCCCTCTTTCTCTTCGCCTCTCTCTAAAAATAATAGAATCTTTAAAAAAAAATAAATAAAATTGAAAAATTATTTTAAACCTTCTTTTGGGGCAGGGGTAGTGGTGGTGGAGAATTTGTTGGCAAGCCAGAGAAAAGACAGAATGTCTTCTTGCTTTTAAGAAGCCACCATGTTCTCTCAGAAAGCTGGGAAAGAGGAAACATCCTAACAGCAAACCCCTGCAAACAACAAAGCTGTGAATTGAGTGCAGCGGCTGTAATGTGGCAGGCCTGGGTATCGGGGCGACTCAGTTCCTGCCCTGGGCAGTAGATGTCCGTCAGGAGAGAGAACCACTTCCAGGTAAAGTATGGATGATGGCAAAGGGACAGCACTTGAGCCTTAAGGGGGTGTAGGATGCGTTAGCCAGATCCATCCTTCAAGACCAAGACACTCATTCTCTCAGCTGCCAGAAGTGTGAACTGGTCCACAGCTGAGCCCCTCCCTGGGTACTGTATTAGGTCCAAGTGGTCTAGCTCTTGGAAGGTTACAGTCTTCCCTGCGGACAGCAATCCAAGGACTAGTCAATGCAGGCTTTCAAAGGCCGGATCCCTGTGATGGTTAATTGTGCATATCAGGCTGGCTGGGCCAGGTGCCAGATATTGATTGGGTCGAACATCATTCGGAATGTTTCTGTGAAGGTGTTGTATTCCCGCCCCCCCCTTTTATAATATTAATACTTAAGTTGGTGAACTTTGGGTAGGTCACACTGCTTCCCATAATTTGGGTGAGCTTCATCCAATCTGTTGAAGGCCTTAATAGAACAAGGGCTAACCTCCCCTGAGTAAGAAGGAATTCTGCCAGCGCACTGCCTTTGGACTCAAACTGCAATAATTTCCTGAGTCTCCAACGCCAGCCTACCCCACCAGATTCTGGACTTACAGTCTCCACAGTCTCTAAAAGTGAGGACAGAAAGGCTGGCTTGTTCGGGAGCAACAATGTCATTAGTTTGTTTCTCAGTTACCTGTAGAATTTAGGACTGATTTACTCAACATATCCCAGAGGCTCCAGACATTTGCTTTATGTCTAAGTTACATGCATTGTAAGACGCCTAGTGAAACAGCATGGCCTTCAGTTTTCCTGGCTCACTAGGCTTCTCAAATGCCCACAGTGGTCCATCAGATGACCAGAAAAAAAGTGGGGATACAAAGACTTCCTTCTCATCCTGAGCTCATACCGGGACATTTCTCCATTCTAGACCAACGAGGAGGCATTCCCATCACTCCTTTTGTTTCTGCGGGTTTGAATTTCATTTTCTCTACTTCTGTTTCATTAAGAAAAGTTGGATTGGTATCAGGCAGACACTTAAAGAGCCAGAGCTCCCATCTCACTGAACAGTGAAGCCTGATGAGTCACAGATAAAGTATTGATCCCTGGAGAACCACCCACTTTCACCTCTGGCCAAAACTCCCGGTCTGGTTTCAATCTCCTTAATGAAGATGGCAGGCAGAGGTCACATCACCTCTAGATGGCTCCGAGCAAGGACAGGAATTGGTGCCCAGGTGACAAAATCAGGATTCCTAACAGGAGGTAGACATCAGGGAATTCCCCAGTCATTGAAAAAGCTTCAGCTTTCATTTATGCCATGATCCTCCATCATCAAACCCAGATAGGAGACGGGGTGATGCTTGGGCCCACACACCCAAGTATTATTAACTGTTTATCATTTGTCTTAATGCTTTCATAACAGACAGACTTGGCTGCCACTGGGCCCCCCCAGCACCTAGCAAAGGGTGGGTGCTCAATAAATCTGTTCACTAATGAACGTATTTGGCCAGAAATTCATCCACCAATTTTGTTTTACTTCTCAATGGTGACACATCGACAAACATTGGAGGCAAAGTGTTCCAGCCTACTGGAAATAAAAGCCATACCTTTCGACTGCCAGAAATTCTTTGCAATGCTTTGCTTGCCAGAGAACCCTGTGTGGGCGCTTTCTACAAAGCAATAAATAATAATTTACACCCACCGTCCACCAGCACAGTTCATTTATTGGCTAAATATAAACAGGGAACAGCATACTTCTTCAGAGAGGCCCACGCTCACTCTCTCCACCTGCCCTGGAAACGGCTGTGTCCCTAGTCCTCCTGCCTCCTCCCTCTCCAGAAACAGCCCTAGTGGGACCAGCTACACAAGTCCTGGGGTTGGAGGAGGACTGGTCTGTCAACTGCCAATAGGCTGTTGCTTTGTCTTATCCAACAGATAAACATCATTCCTTAACACGGGGAAAGACTAGATCTCAGAAAACCCTTCAGGGATGGCTCAAATTCCGAGTCCCCAGAAATGCAGCAAAGCAGGAAATTAGCATTTCCCACAAGACAGCATTGCTACAGTGAAGGGAAAATTCCTGAGACTTTGGTGGCTACTCCCCTCCCGTCACCTCCTGAAACCTCCTCCTCTGTCTTTCAAGCTTCAGATTTTCAGGTTTATCTTCAGGGAAATTCCCCATGGCCACCGCTTTCCCCAAGTGGGACAAGCACCCTGTGTACTACCCCTTGGCCCATTATCTTGGCATATGACCCTTGAAATTGGTTGGATGTGTGTCTCCCCAACCAGACTTTAAGGACAGAAACCATGTTTTATTTACTTTGGATTCCCAGAGCCTAAAACATAGCAGGCCCTCCATAAACACGTTCTGAATGAATGAATGCTCTGTTTCATGATCTTTATGTCCATTACAATCTTTACCCATTATAACAAGCCTACAAACAGGAATGATTATCATCATTGTATCTTCTGATATTGTAACATTGCGATATATATGCCCACACATATACATACATACATATTTGGTCATTCAGAGAACTGAAATATGTTTCTCAGATATATTTGGTCTTCATCTACAGTTCCTGCACAACTCCCAAACCCCCTGTAATTTCCTAAGCAATGAGAGCAACAATGGCATCTCCTATTATGTTAATAAGGTGACTTTTGGACCCCCCCCCCCCCGCCCGCCCAGAGTTGGGGCTAGTTGCCAATGAAGCCAACAATGTGATTAGAGGATTAGAGTTTTCAGTCCCATCCCTTGATTTTCAGGCCAATTATCAATGGCCAATGATCTGGTCAATCATTACTGTGTAACGAAGCCTCCATAAAAACCCAAAGGACAGCTCATCAGCCTTTTTCATTTAGGGCCTTGTCCTATGCATCTTTTCATTAGACTATTAATTTCTATCCTTTAATGTCCTTTGTAATAAATCAGTAATCTAGTAAGTAAATGAGTTTTCTTGAGTTCTGTGAGCTATTCTAACAAACTAATCTAACCCTGAGAGGGAATTGTAGAAGCCTCTGATTTATAGTCTGCCAATCACAAGCACAGGTAACACCCTAGGCTTGCAACTGATTTCTGAAATGGAAGGTGGTTTATGTGAAACTGAATCCTTTACCTGTGGAATATGATTCCAGTGTCAGGACCCATGCTGATGTCCTGACACTGGAATTGCCTGTTGGTGTGGGGAAAACTCCAGCCCCACACATACATATGAACTGGGCCTGGAAACCCTGGAGGAGTCTGACTTTAAAACTCACCCGTTTCATCCCACAGATCGTCAAGCCAATTTAAAGTTTTATGGCCCAAAACCCTACTCAGTAGACTGTTATCTTCTCAGAGTATTACTTTTTTTTTTTTTTTTTTACAGGATTACCTCTATATCTATTGGCAAGGCTCCAAAGAAGATGGAAGAAATGAAAAAGATAGGAAGGGGATGAATGGTGAGAAGCAGGACTAAGTATTCTCACTTCTTACAATGATGTTCCACAATGAAAATCTTGAGTGAAGCTTAGATGAGCGTTAATACTGAAGCACATGCAGCCACTCTGATCAATAATTTGATTCTATTCAGTGGCCAGGTGAGGCAAGACTTCTAGAGAAAGGAAAATATGCTGATGGAGGAATTTGGGAGTAAAATGAATCCAAAACACTTTCTGAAATCCAAAAACTACATACTAAAAGAAAAATTATTGAATAAGAAGCAAAGATGTCTCTAATTTAAAATCACTTAGCTTGCACTCTCACTTCTTAGTCATCTAAGATTTTAATGTAGAATACAAGATTTTTTTTAAAAGCACATTTTACTCCTGTTTACTGATTAATCCTTTTAACATAAATTAATATTGGGGGGTGAGGGGTTTCAAACTGAAATCTCAAGAGCATGAGCCAAAATGTTAAGGAATAATATACCTAATGCAGACAAAGCAAATTCCTGATACTCTGCTTCCACTTTTCCTCCTACACCCATGGCAGACATCTCTAATCGATCAGCGTTGAACTTGGATGAGGCCCTCTGAACCATTCTCAACACAGGCTTTACTCAAACTCTACTAATCTGCCAAAATATCATACCAGATAAGTCATCCTGCCATTCTTAGCTGTGAAATACATGTTGACTTAGGAATTAGGGTCCCTGAGTTCTAGTCCCAACTTTTCTGTCTAATGGTTGAATGAGTAGAGAGAAGCAACTTACCCTCTGGCATCATTGTTTTCATACATAAAATGGAGTTTATAATATCTCTGTCAAAGTTGGTTCAGGGAAATAGATGGCTCCAAACTCCAATAATGACAGGAAAAAAAAAAAAATACACAATGTTGAACAGGTCTCTAACAAACTGGAAAATGAGACTTACATCATTTGATTAAAAATTTGACTAGAAATTGATGAGTATCAAATCTATGAAGGTCAAAAGGATTGGAAGCAACATCAATCAAAAACATTGGAAGGACAAAAAATACTCCACAGAAGTTTTAGGGAGTTCCAAGCTGAGAATTAACAGATGCAAGGAGTGAAGAAGGGTTCTGAAGCATTTGCTAGTGTGCTTATTTTGGGGAAAGGGGTGTATGAGCTTCCTAGGGTCACAAATTGGATGACTTAAACAACACAAATGTTTCTACTTCGCAATTCTGGAAGTTAAAAGCCCAAGATCAAAGTATTGATTGGCAAGGTTGGCTCCCTCTGAGATCACTGAAGAAGAATTTGTTCTGTCTCTCTCTCAGCTTCTGGTTGTTTGCCAGCAATCTTTGGTATTCACAGATTTGTAGAAATATCACCCTGCCTTCATCTTCATGTGTCATGTCTATGTCTAAATTTTCCCTTTCTACAAGGACACCAGTCATATGGATTAGGGCCCACCCTAATGACATCATTTTTAACTAATTACATCTGCAATGACCTTATTTCCAAATAAGGTCACATTCTGAGGTACTGGTCATTAAGATTTCAACATATGAATTCTGTATAGACATAATTCAACCTGTAACAGAGAGCCGTAGTCAGAGCCACTCAGTAATTGGACCCTCTTTTCCCATCTATGCTAAGAAGCAGGAACAGAGCACCTACTCCTGCAACAAGCAGGAAATTATATTGAAAAACACACCAGCCAGAGGAAGCACTAAGTCCCAGGCAGGTGTTTACCCCTCAGAGAGACGGGTATGCCCCACTACCACGAAACACACTTATAGCAGAAGCCACTCAGAAATGCATCTTTTCTTCCCCTTCCCCACAATCACCAATGGAAACCTATTAATTACAGAAATGGTTTTAGAACATCAAAACCAGCCACTTAATTATAACAATAATATGGATCAAGATAATCAAGATTTATTCCAGGCACATAAGAATATTTCAACAATTGAAAATCTATGAATATAATTAATTACATAACATACTAAGGATAGGCAACAGAGAGTCTATGTGTACTGTATATATCTTAACAGATGCAAATGATCAATAATGTTCCTCTTCCCAGCTTTGCATCCTTCCCTTTTTGCTTTGTGACTTCCAGTTACTTTCTCCAGAGCAGGGTATACCTCCCCCACATTCATTGGTGTTGAGCTTGACCATGTGACTTGCTTCAGCCAATGAAAGTTGGGTGGAAGTAGAAGTGTTCCAAGCCTAGATCTTATAGGTTACTATTAGTTTCTGCTTGTCCCCTCTTACACTTCTGCCCTCACCAATGATGAACATATACTTGCCAGATCACTGGTCCAAGGAGAATTAGCAACTCATTTGAAACAGTCTTAGATACAGCTTGAGGTTTAGAACCAAGCCATAGCCAAGCTAGATTAGCCAAACCCTAGTCAATCCACAAATACGTGAGTGAGAAATATAGTTATTGTACTAATCCATTGAGTATAGGGGTGGTTGTTACACAATGGCAAAAGCTTACTAATACAATGAAAAAAAAAAGAAAAGGGACCTTTGGTAGACTTTAACACTGGCCTTTGATTTAAAGCACACCCCCATACATAATTGCACAACTACCTGCAAACTGGTAAGCTAATAGTAGAAGAAGATTCCCAGTCTAAAAAATAATAATAATACAAAAATGTTACAATAAAGCTGAAACATTAGAAGCAGTCACATAAAAAAAAAAAAATATTCCAGCCTTCAGGGATATTTTTCAATTTCCTAGACAATGAATAAAACAAACCAAAAAAGAGGTATACATACTGAAGGAAAAAAGAGAGAAACGTTCTATTTACAATAATACAGTTGTTCATCTAAAAAATACAAGTCAACCTAAAACAAAATAGGAATACAGTAAATGACCGATCAACACATGAAATTCAGAAGCTTTCTTTCATATGAACAAAAACCAAATAGAAAATTACAAAGTCCAATGGTTAAAAAAACAGTTTATGATAGTAACCAAAAAGGAAAAAGAAAATCAGTGATCACCTAGCAATAACTCTTAGAAGAAATCTGCAAGACACTTTGAAGAAAAAGGCCAGTTTGGGGCCTAAAAAGATCTATAGCAATGGAGTGCCTTGTGGACCCACCTGCCCCTAAGAGGCCAGTACAGCCAGATTTCCTAGAGCCCACAGGTGCATAAAGACTCAATGTTGTGGCCCTGGCTGGTGTGGCTCAGTGGATTGGTGCCAGCCTGCGAACCCAAAGGACACTGGTTCGATTCCCAGTCAGGGCACATAACCAGGTTGCAAGCCAGGTCTCCAGCCGGGTCCTTGGCTGGGGGCAAGTGGGGGGCAACCATACATTGATGTTTCTCTCTCTCCCTTTCTTCCTCCCTCCATGCCCTTCTCTCTAGAAATAATGAATTAAAAAACCTTTGAGAAAAAAAAAAGACTCAGCGTTGGTGGCAGTTCTTTCCCAAGTAGATCTCTACACTCAGTTCACTCCCAACCTAAGCCCCAAACTGATATTTCTTTTTCAGAGAACCTAACAAGCTGCTTTTAAAATATATGCAAAAGGAAAATGTGTGTAACGTGACAAAATAATGACTATATTAAGGAGGGGGAAAAGAGTCATACATATCCCATGACATTTGAAAAAATAATTATAATGCTATAGTAAAAAATAAAGACGAAATTTGGAGCTTGGAGCATGTATACCACAGACCCTCATTGAAAGAACTTCTCTCTTTCAATATAAGAAACATGATCCCTGGAGGAAGGTCTGAGATGCAAGAAGAAATGGAGCACAAGGAGAATCAAATAACTATGTAAGAAAATCTAAGGAGAAATTAGTGTGTAAAACAATAATACTAATGCTTGAGTTGGGTGCCAAATAAAAACACAGAACTACAATTCTGAACAAAAATTATAAACAAGCTGGGAGGCAGGTATCAGAGTTAAGCGCTCAAAGATTACTACATGCTCAGAAAAAAAGGTAAAATTTTTTACTAACTTGAGATTTCATTGAGTTAACTTTGCATGTTCCATTTTCTATAACAAGGATAAGAGAATCGAATGGAGCCTTGACTGGTGTGGCTCAATGGTCTGAGTGTCAGCCTGAGAAAGTTAAGGTCACGGGTTCGATTTCCAGTCAGGCCACATGCCTGAGTTGTGAGTTTGGTCCCCAGCTGGGGGCGTGGAAGAGGCAACTGATTGTTTTATCTGTCACACACTGATGTTTCTCTTCCTCTCCTTCCTTCCCTTCTATCTAAAAATAAACAAATAAAATCTTTAAGAATGATGTCATGATGAATCTGTAGCCCCAATTACTATGAGGAGCAGCTGTATCATCCCTGGACTGCCAATCTGTGACTTTCATTTGGGGGGGGGGGGGGGAAGAACAGACTGGAGCATGTAATTTCAAAAGTGAGAAGGAAAAAAAATTAGAATAAGGGGAAGTAAAAACTTTTACCAACCCAAAAGTTGACAAGGAGAAAAGAGAATAGAAAAGGTGAAATAGGTAAAAATAAAATGGTAGGAAAATGCAATTACATAAATAATAACAATAAGTGAATATAAAGTAAAAATCTCCTATTAAAAACAAAATTAGCCCTGACCTGTGGGGCTCAGTTGGTTGGACATCATCCTGCACAACGAAAAGTTGCCAGTTCAATTCCCCTTCAGTCCTCCAATCAGGGCACATACAAGAAGCAACCGGTTGATCCATCTCTCACACAATGATGTTCCTCTCCCTCTCTTCCTCTTCCCCTTCGCCTCTCTCTAAAAGTAGATAAATAAAATATTTTCTAAAACACAGGATTCTTTTCCAATCTAACTACATATTATTTACGACCAATACATAAGGCACAGAACGATTGGCAGGAAAAAGATGGAAATAAATGGCCCCTGGCAAACTGCAACAAAGAAAGTTGGCATTGCTCTATCCATACAAAGCCCAATATAGTTCAAAGCAGATAATCTTACTGGAAATAGATGGACAAGGTTCATGTCAGCAAGATCAAATTATTCTAAATCCATATGCTTCTGTAACACAGCTTTAAAGCGGGCATACTGGTGGTGTCCAGGACACAGTCTCACCCACCTTTGATCTCAGGCTCAGTTGCAGCGGACAGGTCTATGCACGCTCAGACTCACATTGTCAGTGTCCTATCTTGAACCCAACCGCCAGCCCCATTCCTCCACTTTTATGCCCCGGGGCTAGGAAAGAGCCTTGGAGTCTTCTCATTCTGTGGGCAAGTGCAATTCAGATATCTGGGAGGGTCAAGGCCCCTGGAATAAATAATCCCCGAGCAGCAGGGGTCAGGACATGAGCCACAAGGGCTCCCACCTCTTGCTCTTTGGATGGATATTTCTGAAAGATTTCTCCATGTTTATTAGGGTCCTATTGGGTTAAAGCCCCATTACCCATAAGGGCAACTGTAATTAACAACTTTAAAATGCTTTTCCTCCTTCCTTAATGCACCTCCTATCTCCTCAAAGCCCCTTTCCAGGGATTATCTCCTGCACCCAAGGGTGTTTAGGCTCTGCTTTCAGGGAGCCCAGGCAGCCAGGCAGGCGTGCAGATGAGTTTTAGGAAGTGTTTGTGAGGAGGTGGAACCCAGCCCAGGGAAGTTTGGGTGGGGCCAGGGAGGAGGAATGAAGGCGGTAGGAGCATGCCCTGGAGCCTGGAGCCTGGACCCTGGGGACAGGCCTCAAACAGCTGGACACTGGGGAAGTCAAAGGATGTAATGGGAAAAGGAAAGGAGGGAGAGGAAGAGCCCTAGAGAAGGAGAAGGGCCATGAAGACTGCCCTGAGGTCCTCCCCTCCTGTCAGCTCTGGTTTCCGAGGCCCAGGCATTCGGCAGAAATTCTCACCGACCCTCTTTCTGGCTCCCACCCGATCTCGCATTTCAGCAAAGCTCAAGCCTGGTGCAGAAATGCAATCCTGGCATTTGGGCTCCAGTATGGCAAAATCAGAGGCCGCCTCTGAAAACCTGAAGTCGTGTTTTGATTTGTTGAAAAAGATAACTGGAGTCCCTTCAAAGCCAACATAAACCAACAGCAAACTCTCCTGAGTGGAAGACCCAGCCACACCCTCACCATGTCTCTGCAGTTCTTAAGGAGCCTCCAATCAAGAAAGGTCTTGGGCAGAGAAGCCTGAGTCCAGCCCCAGCTGAAAAGGCCACCAGGCTTGGTGACCTCAGCATAGCCACTGACCCTCTTGGCCATAATTCCCCAGCTGTGTAGTGGGAATAAGACTATATGGGCTCCTCCCTATCCCATGTGAAGGCTCAAAGTCTTGGAACTTAAAAGCAAAGTGCTCTGTAGAGGACTTCATTGTATATATTGAGTGGGTGTATTTTCCAATTCAGAAAACATCGATTGGTGCCCACATGGTATTCTATTGTACTCTAGGCATTGTGGGGAATTCAAACGACCAAGGAGACCCAGCCAAGAATCTGTCAACTCTTCTCTTTTCACCTTAACAATCGCCTGGATTCTCACCAGCCTCCATCTTTTCATCCTTTTCTCAATTTCTTGCCTCCATCCCACCCCTGCCTCAGCCCCAGATTTCATTCTGCATTTCTTCCCATCAGCATCTCCCTCTGTGGTTCTAAGCTCTTACCCTTCGGTACTCTCATGTTTTTCTCATTCTGGAGAAAAGTTCACCTTTCTCTTTACTTTGTCATATCTCTCCTAGCAGAGTTATCCAAGTCATGTTTTCAGCTCTTGACTCAATCCAGACCAGGAGATGGTAAACTTTTTCTCTCAATGGTCAAATAGTTCATGTTTTATGCTCTTCAGGTCATTTGGTCTCTGTCACAATTGCTCAACTCTAGCACTGTAGCAACCATAGATAATTCATAAACAGGTGTGCATATCTATGTACCGATAAAACTATGCAGACTGTGGGTCAAATGCAGCCTGTGTACAAATAAAGTCTTAGGAAGAAAGCTCTTGGTGGCTTCTGTGACAGAAGCCATTCCAAATCTCTTCTTTTTTTTTTTTTTTTTTTTTTTTTTTGCTGCCTTTCAATATAGAGGTTAGAAAAGCTAAATAAGCCCTTTCTCATCTTCCTTGTAGCCAGGGTGGCCATGTGAACTAATTCTAGCCTACACAAAGAAAGCGAAATGCTGAAGGTTTAAAGAGGCTCAGTAATTGCACTTTTCTCCCCCTCCTGAGTCCTCAGCAGTTTGAGAATTGAGACAAAGGAGTTACATTTAACTATCCTACCTGTTCCTTACAAAGGCTAAGTAAGAGTAAAGTTTGTTATGATATGGGCTTGTCAACAGAATTGCAGGAAGCTCATCCATCGCAGGTTGATTAGGACAGGCCTCCCCATCTGGATGGAGAGACGAGGCTAAGACTTATGGTCCAGAGGAACAGAGGAGAAATGCTACCTGCAGGCAATCTGTTTCCCTACAGGAAAATAGAATTGCTGAGGTGAGCAAGCCCAGTTTATTCTTCCAATATTTAGTAACTAACCACATCATCCCTCCTTCTAAGGGATGGAGTAAATAAAAAGGCAGAGAGAAACAATAAGATTAACAGCCAACTTTATCAGAGCATTGAGGCCCTAAGACGTGCAATGACACATTCAAAGTCCATCTGATTAATGGATAAACAAAGTACGATATATCCAAACAATGGGACGTTATTAAGCAGTAAAAAGGAGTTAAGTATAACACATGCTGCAATATGGATGAACCTTGAAAAAAGCCCTATCATCTCATAAAGTACCACATATTATATAACTTATTTATATGAACTGTCTGGACTCAACACATCTGTAGAGGCAGAAAGTAAATTGATGGTTACCGTGGACTTGGGGGAGGTTATGGGGAAATAGAGAATGACTGCTGATGAGTATGGAGTTTCTTTCAGAGGTGATGAATGCAAGCTAAACTTACATAGTGTTGAAGGTTGCACAGCCTTGTGAATAAACTTAAAATCACCAAATTGTATACTTTCAATGAGCGACATCGATGGTACATGCATTATATCTTAGTTAAAATGTTTTAAAATATTAATATTTAGATGCTTCAATAATTAAACACATAGATATTCCAGTAGTAAAGTGCTAATGTATAGTCATGCCCCAAATTTGGAAATAAACCCACTTTCTTCAAATATTTACTCTATACAACTCTTTCTGAATTTCAGCCTTCATTTCCTACTGCCCATGGGTTTCCCACCTAGATTTCCACAGGATAGGTTCCCCCACAAACTATCTTTATCTACCTCTGATGATTTCTTTCATAAATGTTTTGTTTTAAAAATCATCCACTCTCACTTTTGACTGTCAATAAACTTCTCCACTTTCTTGCCTTTGCTCATGCTGTTCCCCTCCACTTTACCCATCAGTCCTCCTTGTCCATGAAAGTCTAAACTCCTGATCAAGCTCTTCAAAAAAAGTTTTTCCCAAGCTGGGAGCAGCATCTCCTTATTAAACTATTTTCACATTCTTTCATACACCAGTCATGCCACAGATATTTTCTATCAATATTATAACTTTCTATGTGCATTATGCATGTTATTGCTACCTCTAATCTCATTCTTCATGCCATCTCCTCGCTTTCTTCAATACTGCATCCAGGCTCTGCTGTAGGATTTTAAGGATATAATCTGTGCTCAATTTGTAATTCTCAGAGCCTCTAGCGTAATGCCAGGCACTTAGTAAGTACTCAGCAAATGTTCATGGAAGCAAACAAAGGCGGGAAAACAGAAGGCATGCAATACAAGGCAGGGTGAAGTACGTAGAACAATAAACATGTCCCCAACTGCTATGAAATACAAAGGTGGCATTCAACAACTGAGAGCAACTAGAAGAGGCTACCGACTGGGATGGCATTTTAGGAGACGGATTTGGTATAAAGAGCATTCCAGGTTGAGGGAATAGCCTCGTCAAGTACTCAAGTACAAAGTGTCGAACACATTTGCAAGAGGTGAACTGTGGGATATGATTGATGAGTAGGGCGCATGCTTGGATGAAAGGGGGAATGGTTCTGTATTTGGAGGTAAGCCTTGGAAACTACGCTGGAGACAGATCATAGAGAGTGTTGGATTCCAGGCTAAAGAATTCAGACTTTATTTTATGGGCAGTGAGTAGCCCTGAAGATATTTACTTGAGGAATAAAAGAGCTCAGGGGTTAAAGGTGGCTGAAAGGCAACTTCCTATAAAACAAAGAAAATGGATTCAATGAATTATCAGCTGCTGATTCACCAGATTTTAAAAAATCAGGTATTTGTGGGTAGCTCAAGAAATGGGGGATGATTACATTTTAAATAAACATCAGAGAGTTCAGCTCACTTTTTAAAACATAAAAACCTCCATTTTCTTCAAGTACATGTAAGATTACCAAAGAATCCAGGGTAAGTTTCTGTTTGAATAATGTTTATTTTGGTACCTTGAAAGCTTAGAGGTTATTTAGAAATTCAATTACAACTTGCCTTTAAACAAAACCACCCTTGGGAATGGTGGGTCTGAGTTGATCTCAATATATTAACTTGACATTATGAAGCAGTTAGGCTGCATGTTCAAAGGGTTGATTAAATCTTAAAGTGAGCAAAGAACAGGCGCTGAAAGCACACACTTTGTTTAATTGGCTCCTTCAACAGAAGAAACAAAGGGGGGGGGAGGGGGAAGCAACATAAATAGAGGGCTATTTTTATTGTTTAAAAAAAGGCCTCCTCTGTGTCAAATGAAAAAAATCCAGCATCAGCTCCCATGGCTTTTCCTCAAGACTGGGATACACAGAGAAAAGCACAAATCAACAGTCAGGGTTGGAAGTAAACTGGTACTCCGAGCCACATATAAGGCAATTAGGAAGACAAAGTGTTCCATCAAACATAACTTGCTGTAGCAATTAATCATTGTACGTGCCTAGACATGTACACAATTTTTAAAACTGAATTCAACAGGTTTAACCCATATGGTAGAGACATTTACTGTTTATCGATAATACTCAATCTCTACATTGCCCAGCTCCCTGTTGTTAAGTGGAGGCCACATAACTAGTTCTGGCCAAGGGGCTGAAAGCAGAAATGATGGATGTTACTTGTGGGCTGAGGAGCTTAGGAGCCAGAGTCCTCCCTCCATACTTTCTCTTTTCTTGTCACAGCTGTCTGGAAGTCCTGAGTTCTAGGTCAGTCAGCTGAAAGATGGCGGTGTCTCTATCAACCTAGGTTCCTGAGTGAGAAATAAACTTTATTTATAGTGCTACTGAAATATTAGAATTTTAGTACCATGGCATAGCCTTATCTTTTCTAACTAATTCATCCCCAGTATCCACCCTTTCCTCCAGTGTGCTAGATCTAACTTTTGGCTGGACCCATGGCTATCTAAAATGAAGACTATTTCTCAACCTTTCCAGTGGCTGAGAGAAGCAATATGTTTAAAATCCAGCCAATGGAACATAAGTGAAGAAGAAGCAATATGTATTTTGCTCTTCTTTGTCCTATTCTTTTTTTTTAATTTAATTTTATTGTTGTTGTATTACATCCATCCCCTTTTTACTCCCCTCTGTCCCCTTTGTCCCCTTCCCTGTCCTATTCTTTATCCTGTGACCTGGCATATAGATGCTGCCATCTTGGACAAGAGGTCAAGAACACAAGAGAGCAGCAACAATAGAAGAAGCCAAAGTCCCTAATAGCACGGAGCAGCATGCCAACTTCGGACAGCCTGCCCAAATGTTTATGTGAGCGAGAAATAAATTTCTAACTTGTTTAAGCCATTGCTGTTTACAGAATCCTTTACATATTCAGTTTTTGACCATGTCAACCAAATGCATGTCTGGTGGATTATCTGGCTCCTTGACTTCTGCAAATGTCTTAGAGATGAGCGGCAAAGAAGGTCAAATCAGCACCAGGCTGCTTAGAGAGTGGGTAGTTTAGACAGATCATGCCGTTTGCCCAGGAGAGCTTGATGACCTTTCAAGGAAAAAGATGTGGAAGAAGCAGAGGTTGTTTCAACGAGTACGAAGTCTGCCCCGAAAGTATCGAGCCAGTGCGTGACTATAATTAAAGCAGTTTGTCCTCGATACTTTCCGGACAGACTACGCATGGTTAGCAGCAGAGTCTCAGATTTACCTGGGAGGATGAGGCTATAATTGTTAATAACAACGTAGAGTCCATTTCTCTTCCTCTTCTTAACCCCTAAGGTCAACTTCCCGCAAGAAAAAAAACACAAAACAAAACTCTTTTTTGCCCTCATTGGACTTTATTTTTATCTTTTTATATTTCCCACTTAGAAGATGGAAATCTTTCCCCATTTTGAATGAAACACATTGCAATTTATTTCCCAGGTTTTCACCCATTCCTTACCTTTCCCCTTCATGGTAAATGATGCCTTCTGCACAGTAAAGTCTGGAGTTATTTTTTGTGTCCATTTTATTTCCATAATCCATGGTTTGATAGTGGCAACCCTATTCCTTCTATGGAAGGGAATGACCCTTACATCTAGTAATGACTCCTAAAGGAAAGCTCCATGAAGTCAGGGGTTTTTATTTGTGTATCCCTAATGCCTCAAAAATATTTTGCATTTTATAGGAATTCTATAAATATCTAACAGTCTTCTCTATTTAACCTCATCACCAGCCCACTATTTACTTCCAAGCTGCATCATCTTATGTGTGTTCAATGTACAGAAATATGCCGAATGGTCAATTGCGAGAGTCTATACAAAATAAATATTGGATTTAAATAAACTAATAGAGTAAACTTTATATACATAATTTTAAGCAATGGATAAATTGAAATATGAGCTTATCGTAAACCACAAAAACCTTGAAAATATGATATTTCCAGGTATATTAGAAGCTCTCTCTAGAATCATCTCTCAAATGCAGTGGCATATAGTAATAAGCATTGATTTTCAGGCTACAGCTCAGACACAGATCTGCTCTGTTGTCCAGTAGTATTCCAGGGAATGTTCTTCTTATGGCTAAAGGCAGAGGCACAGACTGCAACTTTAATTGTGAAAGCACATTTCAAGCCTCTGGCTGTATCCTGTCCACTGGCATCTTATTGGCCAAAGCAAGTCACATGATTATGCTCAAAGTCAAGAGGTTAAGGAGTTCAAGTTGTTCACCATGAAGCCCTAGCATGAAGGTGACTGTATCAAATAGGAAATGGAGAATTGAGACCAATGTTCTGTCTATCACACTAGGTTTGAAAAATATCGAATGTAAAATTAGGCCATTTTCTGATACCAAACAACTCAAAGAGAGAGAAAGAGGGAACATCTGTAATAGCGTCAACAATAAAAAAAAAAAAAAGTAAAATTAAAGAAAAACAAAACAAAACATTGCAACCTGTCACAAAAAAGGAAAATGGGGCATAATGGATCAGTTCATTTTCTTTTATCTACATCTCAAGAGTTCCTATGACTGGAAAACATTCTTTTCTTTAAGAATGGGCAACACATGTTGGATAAAGGTGATGGAGATGTGCCTTGTGTTCACACCCTCCCCCAAACCTACCATGTTCCAGACCTCAGTCCTAACTCTACCTTGACCAAAGCTTTTAACTCTTCCCTTTGGGAAATCCTCCCAGTTCTTCAGGTCAATAACAGTAGTAAATGGCAGGAAAATTAGTTAACTCAAGAAATTTTATTTGCTGTCTTTATCCTCATAGGGATGGTGGTTTCATGTCAGATTAAACAGCAAGTGCCTTGAATGCCAGAATGAAGGATTAGGATTATGGAGGGTGGAGAATGTGAGGGACTCTCCCTAGATTCTCTTCTATAACATCTGTCCAAGAAGTGGGCCTCGGTGGCTGCTGACTTCCTACTATTTTCACTCTAAGGATCCTTAACCTGGAGATCTCAGAATGAATGTGGATAGAATTTAGGGGATCCTTGAACTAGGGTGGGGAGAAGTTAACTAATGTTTAACCAAACTAATATTTAGTTAACTAACATTCAGCACCCCTTCATTTATTAATTTAAATAACAAACCACAGTTGTATTAATACCTGTGGGTTGTCACCAACGGAAATCACACATTTTTTAATTGCATGATGTATGTAGATAGATATCTTTGAAGATAGCATCTGTGTTCAGCAATACTTCAAAATATACTTGTTATTAGATCCACTGCTAGATCTGGTTCTTTAATTTGTCATACCACATCACAAATTTATTTTTCTAATATTTTAATAATTAGTTTATAATTTAAGTATTTATTTCATGCATGTAAAAACATAATGTGCAGGTAAATTCTTAGTCTTCACCAGACTGTCAATTGAGTTACTGAACAAAGAAAATTAAGAACTTCTTCCTATGATCTCCTTTCACAGGTAATTTCTTAAATCCTAAGGAGATGCTGGTATTAAGTCTAAAAATATCCTCAACCTGTAGGTTAGTTCATTCCCTTTTATCCATATGTCAAAACACTTCCACTTTTGATCCCTGTCTTCTGCAGAAACTCTCCCAACCCCACCCCAGTTTATTTTTGTGATGTGGTTTCCAGAAAAATCTATAAAAATCTCTTCTTATCATTCTTTTATCACATCATAGTCTCCAACTACATGGTGAGGTCAAGGTAAATTTAACCTAGAAGTGTCTCTCTATTAATTTAAAATTTTCCTTCTGATTACGTTATCTCTCTTAAGCCATCTCCAGGGAAGGAAAGTTCAATCCACTGCCTTTCTAGTAATTCTTAACTTAGAAACTATTGACCGATACTGACATGAAAGCTTTCTTCCATTGAGGTTGGTTCCACCTTCCTTCCAGATCCATTTTAAGACAGTTCCTGCCCTGGCTGATGTTGTTCAGTGGATTGAGTCCTGCCCTGCAAACCAATGGTCACCAGTTCAATTCCCTGTTGGGGGCACGAAAGAGGCAACCAATCCATGTTTCTGTCTCACATCTATGTTTCTCTCTCTTTCTTTCTCCCTCCTCCCCCTATCTTTAATAAATAAATAAATAAATGAGATACAATTTGAATAAAAGATGAATGGATGACAAATGAGCCCATGGAAAAATGGCTCAAAAGTTGTTAGTGATTAGGGATAATGCACACTGAAACGAGATGAGATATCTAAAATGGCTATAATCAAAAAGACAGACAATAGTGAGTGTTGGTGAGGATGTGGAGGAACTGGAACTCTGCTACACTGATGGAGGACTGTGAAATGGCAACCATTTTGGGAAAAGTTTGTAGTTCATCACGTGACCATATAAGCTTTCCACTTCTAAGTATTTACCCGATGGAAACAAAAGCAGAGGTCTACACAAAGACTCATACACAAATGCCTGTACTGGCTTTATTTGTAATAACTTCATATATAACAACAACAAAAGAAAAAACTAAATAAATAAATAAAATCTAAAAAAAAAAAACCAAAAAACAAAAAGACAGTTTCCATGCCCTGCCCCCTGAGTCTTTTCTCCTCTGTACCAAGCAGCCATTGACTCCTCTGCTATAGCAAAGACCTGCCTGGTCTCCAAGCATTGCCGAATCCTTACCCCTTCTCCAGGTCACTCTTAGTGTGGGGGGCCCCATTGAAATAGTGATGCATTAAGTACCTGCCACATGCCACCCAAGCCCAGACTGTGCTCATTTCACTGCAAATACATCATGTCTGTCTGGGCAGTCAAAGGTGAGTTTGTTTTACAGGTGCTTCATTGATTACCAGCAGGGATGATCCAGTCAACAGACTATTTATTGATTCACTTTATATTTAGGATCTCACCCAGAATGACCAAATCCAGCCATATTTTCATCATTATTCACTATGATCTGAAGGTTTGTGTCCCCCTCCCCCAAAATTCATGTATTAAAATCCTAACCCCATGAATAGAGTAGTCATGAATGAGATTAGTTCCCTTATGAAGAGGCCCCAGGAAGATCTTTCACCCTTTTCTACCAGGTAAGGGCACTGGAAAATCACCCATAAAAGGGCCTTCTTCACCAGAACCCTTCTGTATTGCTGCCCTGATCTTGAACTTCCACCTCTAGAACTGTTGTTAACTGTTGTTAACAGAATATATTTCTGTTGTTTATGGGCTTCCCAGTCTACGGTATTTTGTTACAGCAACTCAAGTAGACTAAGATACTACCTATTATAAATATCATGATGCAACACCAGGTTTCCCCTCAGAACGTATTGTCCCAGCTGCTGAGAATACTTCTGGCTGATTGCCCTAAGCCATTGTCTCTCCCTGGAAACTACCCTTGGCTGGAGACAGCTACCTAGCCCAAGAAGACAGTCCATATTCAATAACTTGTCATTGGGAGAACATAAAACTCAGAACATGCTCTGCAACATGACACAGCTGAGAAGGGCCATCCCAGCTTCAGAGCTCTGCATAGGGTCAGCTGAAACCTTCATTGAGATTGCCTTACAACTCAGCTTCTCCCAATGCCAGATCTACTGTCTTCCCTTCTCCAGAGTTTGATCCCCAGATCTCCAATAAATTCATATGCTAAACCCCATTCCAGAGCGCTAAACCACCAGACCTTAAATATTGCACTCTGATCTCCTGTTCAGTGTCATGTCTCCAGTACCCTCTATAGGACTTGGCACAGAGGAGCAATTTAATAAATGTTTAATAAATTGAATTTAATCTGCAGATCGACCAGTCTACCAGCAATACCCACCTCCAAGTTCCTAATAATAATCGTGGCAGTCTGTAGGCTGTTTGCCAATAGGTTGAACTAAAATCTTGCTCCCTAAAGAGCCACCTGGGCTCTCTGAGAGCAGTTAAAGGTCCTGGCAGGTAGCTAAGGCCACACAACCGAGCTCCAGAAGGTCAATGCCAAGAACCTTCTGGCCTGTGATCATTGTCACTCTGGATTCCAGGCCTTAGTGAGACCTAGCTTGTAATAGACAAATGGGCACCCCGCCCAAAGTACTGCTCTTATTCTGCACAGAGTGACTTCTTCCTGGGGCTGATCCTTAACCTTTAACCTTATTTTGCTTTATCATTAAATCTAGTTTGTAATTATGCTGTTATTTTTTGAACTATCTGAAATTACTATTGTTGTAGG
This sequence comes from Noctilio leporinus, assembly GCA_004026585.1. Taxonomy (NCBI): domain Eukaryota; kingdom Metazoa; phylum Chordata; class Mammalia; order Chiroptera; family Noctilionidae; genus Noctilio; species Noctilio leporinus. The sequence continues at coordinate 471,314 of PVIW01000231.1, read as the reverse complement.
TCCCATGAAATCAAATATTGGCTATTTCATCTACCCAACCTAAGAGTATTCTCCTAGCTTCATTTTTAACCATAAACATTTATTCTTATTGTACCTAAGTTGTTCTAAAACTTTGCTTTTTTATACTTTTTTTAATTTTATCACTTCATCCTTTATGATTTTTTAAATTTTTCCTCAATTTTCCATTTTATTGATTAGCATATCCTTTGAAACTGGCTTTAGATCATAAGGGCATTTACTGTCATGCCACAATCAAAGAGATGAGCTTCCATACAGCTCTCCCCAGAACCCTTGAGGGCTGCTGGGAATATGACAATGGGGTCTCTCCTTTAGGAAGGGATTGTGTCTTCCTCCTGCCTACCTGTATCAAGTATTGCAATTAAGAAAAGATAAAATACAGGGGTGGGCAAAAGTAGGCTTACAGGTGTGAGTGCACAAAACACAGTTTATTCTTGTATTATTATTTTATCTATTATTTGTATTTTTCTACAAAAACAACTATAAACCCAGTTTTGCCCACCCCTAATCCATGTGCTTGAAGCTGGCACTCTTGGGTGGTGGTTCAGCCTTAACTACATATAAGAACCACCTGTAAACTTTTAAAAATACCAATAACCAACCATTCTCCATTACATGAGAATCTTGGAGTGGGGACCAAGCATTAATATTGTAAAGCTCCCCAGGGAATTCTAATAGCAGTAACTTTGAAAACCATTAGTCTATGACTTTGCTATTCAAAATGTGATCCATGGACCTGCAGCAGCAGCATAACCTGGGAGGTTGTTATAGATGCAGAATCTTAGGCCCCACTGCAGTCCTGCTGAATTAAAATGTGTATTTAGCAAGACCCCCCAGAGGATCTGTGTGCACTCTGGAGTTTGAAAAGCATCGGTTTAAAACACACTTTGATGGGTTTTGCATTTTAACCTTTCTTAAAAAATAAAAACAAAAAACTTTCATCTGAAGATTTGAGGATCCAATATCTCAAATATTTGCAGGTTTAATCTTTTCTATTCTTTTTGATCCACCTCATCAATAGGAGATGGCAACTGGACTAATTCATGATAAAATTGTCTCTAATTAAGGAGCTAGAGATTATTGAATTTATCAGGAGCCCTCCTGGGGAGACCATTCTGTTTGTTTGCCTGGGGAAACCTGCTGGGGCAGAACAGAGCACAAGTGGGCAGGATTGTCAGCAAGTGCCAAAACTCGAGTGGAGGAGGAAAAGCTCTCTGCTAAAACAAGGAAGGAGTTGGCTCCTAAGAGGGAAAGGAGAGAGAGAGGGAGAGAGGGGGAGAGAGGAGGGGAGAGGGAGGCAGGGGCAGAGAGAAGACCTTCCAAGATCAGCTGATGTTTCATAACCCCTCAAACCTTCCTAGAGTAATAAACTTATGGGTATGACAGCAATCTGGGGAGAAGCAGTGAAAGGTCTGAGTGTATCTGGTTGTAACATGGGGTCAGAGTAAAGGCTTGATGTTTGGATACAGAAACTAGAACCAAGGGGCCTATGAGGAAGGTGCTCCTCTAAGGACCCACAGAAATCACACAGGGAATGCTTTGGACCATTGAAGTCCATGACACGGGGGGTTGAGTTCAGTTTATTTTGATCTATAGGGGCAGAAAGGCCTTAGCTGAGGAGTGGGTTCAATGGCTTGCTTCCTCCTACATTGCTGGAGAGAGGATAGGTCCCCACACTGGCAAAGGCTGCCTAGAAAAATGCAGGCTTGACTTAGGTTTGTTTCAGAAAGGCAGGCAATCCCTGCCTCCCCACCCCCACCCTGCACACACAAAACGCTGAAACGCCTATCCCCGCGTGATATTTTCCAGCATGCTTCTAATTCCCAGAGATCCCTGAGGACAGCGAGAGCACGGCCACATCTGACCCTAGGATCCCTAAAAGCAGGTGCCATGTTGGCTTTTAAAGCCTTGGCGAAGCGGGGCCAGGGCCTCCAGCTACGGGCAGAATGCTATGCTGGGAAGGGTGGCATTCCTCCCTTCAACTCAGAGGACCCAAGGCCGGGGCTCGCATCCTCTCACTGGGAGAAAGTCGGACAATCTCTACAACATTTGTGCCTCCTCCAAGCTCCCTCACTCAATCAAACCGGCCGTTCCTTTGCTGCAGGATTTGGTAGGAAGCAAGGAAGCTTTTTCCCTCCTCCTCCTCCTCCCAGTGGGACTCAGGACATGCCTGGAGTTGGTACCCAGCATGCTCCTCTGTAGACTGCTCATGTTTTGGCCAAAACATGATGGCAGCAAGTTCACCGTTCTGGTGCCAGAGAGGGTGTTTATAAAAATTGTCCAGATATTTATTTCTGTCTTTCAAAAACTGCTTTCTGTCTGATCCAGGTTACGAATTTGTGCCAGAACCCTGAGCCTTGAAAAACTGTACAGAATATTTATCAACATCACCCAGAAGTTTCCCCTTTAACTATCCACTTTCCAAACCCCCAACAATGATGCTATTGCAGATTGTTGGGTGTGGTCAATACATAGACACTTCCGTTGTTTTCTTTTTACTTTTGTGCCTTTTCTTAATTATGGTAAAGAAAGATTCATAAAACATTACCATTTTAAGTACACGGTTCAGTGGCATTAATGTTCAAGGTTTTGAGTGGGAATTAAATTGGAGTTATTGGCTAACTTTCAACCACTGTCTGTCTACTTTACTGCATCCCTGTGATTTCCAATCTCACTTTTGCTTATAAGACAATGACCAGAATGACTCTTTCTTTCCTTCTTTTATAAAGTTTATTGTTGTTCTATTACAGTTGTCCCATTTTTCCCCCCAGAATAATTCTTTCTAATGAAAAGTTTGTCTTCTTTTCTGGCTTAGGCTTCCTGCTGTTTTGTTGGTGTAGGCAGCCAGGCAAGGCTGACTGGCAGCCCATGTCCCACCCCCTCCCAAAAATCTGTGCAGTTCAAAGAATTGTTCATTTGTCTTTGGTCCTCTGTCTCTGTCTCTCTGTCTCGCTCTCTCTCTCCATCATGGACCTGAGTGCTCAGCATGGGCTTATGCGATTTCTAAGCCCATCTCGATAGGTGTAATATTATTTAAGTAGAAAAGGAAGGAAAAGTATTCTTGGTAGGAAACAGCACATGGCAGAACACAGAGGCAGCTGATAACAGATTTAATGCTCAGGCCACCCTGTTTGGAATGAGACATAAAGGAGCATTGAAACATGAAGCTGAACACAGGAAGCAGGGTTAAAAATGAAGGTGCCAGAATAAGAGGAGTAGATGTTGTCCTGAAGAAAACGGGGAGCCATGGCAGGTGTGAGAGCAGTCAAAACTAATCTGGGTAGGTAAGAGCTTGTTCATTAAGAAAGCCTTCTATGGTTTGAGTTGCAGACCTCCTTGGTCTGGCCTCTGCCATTACCATGGAAGAGGAGGGACCCAGGGAGCTGGTGGGTAAAACCTAGCCAAAATCCAACCCAGAGAAGGTGATTTGTGACTGGGAGTGTAAGAGGAGGAAGATCTCTAAGGAAAGCAAGGTCCAGGCATAGAGAGACAGAGACAATGGGAGAGCAAGTCACAAAGAGACATCCAGCCAAAGAACTAGCTTGGGCAATGGAGTTGATCTTTCTCGGCACCCACCCCCTTTTCCACACTAGAGGCTGCTCCCTGGAGTACCTGCCGTTCACTGACTATGGGCTTTTCTGACTATGGGAACCCACCCGGGCCACACACAGGACGAACCAGAACTGCGTGAAAGTTAATTACTCCAGCAGCAGCCGCCTGCCTGTAATGAACAGGAGTGGTGGACAAATACCCAGCTCCCTCTCCACACAGGTGGGAAAAGTCTAGGTGAACATCTTACACCACCTCCCAGAGTTCTCCACCAGGACTGAGGCCCAGCTGCCCACATGGGAACCAACTCAGGGCACCATCTTCATTGGCTATCTTCCTTCCCCTGTCTATCGGAGTTTCCTTCAGCTCCCAACTACATTATTCACACCGGAATCCTGATCTCTGGCCTCTCCAGAAAGCCCGATTCATAACCCACAGCCCAACTATTGCTATGAGAACATACACATTCTGAACCCTCACATGACCTCCCACCCCCTCCAAGCTTCCAGAACCTTCCAGCTTCTCCCTTAGTGTGTAATGGGAGCCACAAGAAGTACACTCAAGGTGTTTAGCACTGGGTCCTGGGGCCTCATTCCCCCGCCCCCAACCCCCCAGTTCTTTGCTGTGTTCTTCCTGTTCTGGTTAACCCATCAGGAGAGGAGATGGGCACAGAGGCTCCCCTCAGAGGCAGGGCACCATGACACAAGCCCCGTCTCCGTGACTGTGGCCATGGAAGAAAGCTGAGAGAGGGCCTGGTGGGAAGGGAGCCCCTTCCCACCCTGTTCCAGGGGATGTGACATGGTTGTGGGCAATAAGGGTCTTCCACTGCTGGGAGCAGCTAGAGTCCACTTACTAACTTATCATGACACCAAGATCATTTAGTTTTTCTTCATCAGACTGGAGTCTTTGAGAAGCTTGAGGGTGGCCTGTCTACCACAGCAGTGTTCCCTCCTCCCCAACTCTAGAGTAGAGAGGAAAGAATTTGTTATTTTATTCTGAGAGGAGAACCAGAGTGATACTGATAGTGCTCCTGACAACACTGTTTCCTCCCACCCCTGACCAGCCTCAAAGGGATGAATGGCCGGCATCTGCTCATTAACTTAATTTATTGCTGAGGAAAAAACCCATGGCCTATTAGGCTATCCTCAAATCAAAGGGAATTGGTGCTAACTCCAGAGGCTTATAAGAAATTAGTACAGTGACACGAGGCCAGCCTAGAGGCAAATAAGAGATACCAGACCAGTGAATGGTACGCAACCTCGGTCCTGCTAAACCCAACCTCAGTCCCTCTCGGAAGGAGCCGGGCCCTGCATCTGGGTCTAAGCAGCTGTCTTAGCTGTCACTGGGGCTGCAGACCCTTGGAGGAAGCTCAACTATTCATTCAACCCAGCTCCTGACACTGGGTGGCCCACTCCTCAGCTTCTGTCAGAGAGTCCCCCTTGCCTGCCATCACAGTGCCCCTTGGCTGGCATGCGGCCTCTCGGTCCCTTCCCTGCCACTCTCTAGGGACCCCAGGCATGTTCTTGGATCTCCTCCCAGCCTCACAGGGCCCAGGGGAGGCTGGATCGGGGTAGACAAGGAAATCTCAGGGCCTGTCAGTATTACTCATCCTCCTCACTCTTTCTACAGGCCTCTGCTGGCCGTGCAGGTCACTCTCCAAGGGGGGTCCTGCCTCCTTTCCAGGCAATCAGCAGGGTGATCTCCTCTGCCTGAGTTTCTAACTTGTCTCATCAGCCACACATCCCCCACTGGCTTTTGACTTAGAAGGAGGCCAGGGAGCAGGTTTCAACTCTCCAGTTCTTATTCCTCCCTCTACCCCATAGCACCTTTTCCTGAGCCCAGAAAAGGCTCCTGTCCCCCTCACTCCTACCATGTGACATGTAACCTGCATGGCCCCATGCCATGCCATTGAGTGGGACAGCATTGAGCTTTCCCCATATTTAAAGAGAAGCTTTGGGGGAATTCAGAAAGCCCTTTTGTGTTTCAACAAAGCCCAGCTCTGGCAAGCACAAATCCTTGTGCTTTCCACAACTCTCATTCTGAAAGGGTTTTCTTGAGGGCTCGTATTGAATATGAAAAGCTAAATATTGACTCCTTGTCTTCCTCTGGGTTCTGCCTTCACCCTGAATCATAACAGTGGAGGCTCAGCAACAGTAAGAACTATCAGCAGCAAGGACTGCACCCGTGTGCGCAAACAGTTAACATCAGATCTGGGCTGATGTGGCCAGCCTGGGAATGACCTCAGCCTCTCTCCTTTAACTGCCTGTTTCCTGGGAACTACACAATAAATATGAAACATTGCAAGCGGCCTTGCAGGCCCTAGGCCTACCTGGCTCACACAGCGAAAAAAGCTCAGGGAAAGCAGAAGCTGTGGTTTCTGTGTCAAGGTGACCCACAAGCACCTCTGCTTCCTGCCGTGGCACCCCATGCACACCCCATGTAGAGACACCGGGGAGATCAAAGAAGCTGTGTACTTTGGGTGCTGATAACCTTTTGGATAAGGAGAAGTTGGGTATCCTGTATCTCCTTTCCTCTATCCTTCCAGAGAGGGGTGGGGCGGGGGCAGAGATTGATTTTAAGGAATTGGCCCACGCAATCACAGAAGAATGGTGAGTCCAAAATCAGACGTGGGAGGTCAGCTGGCTGGAGACTCCGAATAGCTACAGTTTAACCCCAAGGGCAGTCTGCTGGCAGTTTCTTCTTGCTCAGGGTGGGTCAGTCTTTGTTCCCTTAAGGCCTTCAGGTGATTGGATGAGGCCCACCCACATGGAGGGTAATGTGGTTTATGAAGTCCACTGATTTAAGTGTTGATAAAATCACCCATTATAGTAAGGAACCTCAGCAAACACAAGGCAAGTGCAGCTTCTGAATTTGATTGCCAGCTTGAATCAAAACCATAAGCCTAACCTATAACCACCGCTGTCTAAGCACAATCACTGCTGGTTCCTAAGCGCTGAGCTGCTGCAAGGCTCTGTGGGAGGAACAAGGGGCCCGAGAGGAGGCCGTCTCTTCCCCGCCTGACCACCAGCATTACAGACCTGCCTGGAACTATGCCGGAAGCCTTTCCCTACTCTTTTCCTGGAAGGAAGCTCCCAGGAGAAAGTCCTGTGGCTCTTGTTTTCCTTGTAGACCACACACAGCCAAGCCTCAGGATCCAGCATCTTGCTGACTGTCCAAGAGATGCCCCTGGCTGGCCTGGACTGTAAAGGGCTCTGGCAGAAGATGCAACTGCTACTGGCTGAGAAGACAGTAAATCTTCCGTTGTGGTCTTAAAAGTAAACATCCCCTATCACGATGCTCAACACTTGACAGTTTGAAAAGCACTGTCATTTATTCCCAATCTGATCCTTCCCAAAGAATCTGAGAAAAGTCTTGGTTGCTGCCTCACATGATGCAGGGCTTCACATCTCCCTTGTTGGCTGGTCCAGGGGCTGTCCTGGGGCACTGCGCTTGTGCTAGCTGACATGGCCATGTGGGAGATCACGCTGAGGTTCAAAAGTCACAGCCTTGGAGGGTCCCGCCAGTCCCCAATCTCAAAGAAGTCTCAGGCTGCCAGCCTACTTTTGAGAGTGCAGAAACCATGCCCCAGTGCTCACTTCCCTGTCACCATCCCCAACAAGCCAGGATGTCTAATATGGCCTACAGCCCTGAGAAATGAACACAGCTCATGTTATCCAGAAAGCTAGCAAACAGATCCCGGAAATTACAGCAGTAGCTCAGCCTCTCAGGTGGCGAAGACAGCATCTGGGAACCCTGAGGTTTCTGTCTGCTAAGCCCCATCAGATCAAACGGAGGTAATGCAGACACAATTCTGCTTGTGTGAGCGTGTGTTATGCAACTGTGCACACAAAAGCATGTGCGAATTTGTGTTTGTGAGTATGAGCATGTGTATAACTATGTGTATGGGTAAGTATGTATAAATTATGTATGTGTGTGTGAGTGTGTGTGTGTGCATGTGTGTATGGGCCCCAGAAGGCCAACTTCGAGTGTACCTGGGATTTGAAAACCCAGCTGGAATTACTGATAAATAAAGTAGGTCATGCCAAGGTGAAACCTGTGGTCCCTGTCCTCAGGAAGCACCTATCTTATAGATGAAGTGGACACACACCAATAACTCAGACCCTGGGATGCCTGGGAACTGTTTTAGTTCAAAACCGGAGTCAAGGAGATTGAAGAACTTCCACGGTCTGTATATGTGACCCCAGGCCTGTTCCAGAGCAAGAGGGGTGTGGGAGAAATTGTCTTCCCCCCTAGAGGCCTCAAGGCAACTGCAGGGTGAGCCTGTGAGAGAGCAAAGGGCCACCGATCAGGAACACCAAAGGGTCTCTACTGAGTGCTGCAGGAGCAAGAGAATGAGGCTCTGTGATAGCTCGGGGAAACAGGGACATGGTGCATTGCAAGGGCTGGCCAGCAGTGTCCACAAGAGGCAGGTTGCCATGGTGTGGGGACAGCCCCCACCTCTATGCCCTCCATCAGTCACAGCCTAGCAGGAAACACTACAGGCCTAGAGATGGGTCTACCCCTAACATCTGGAGATAAGAGTACGAAGGGAGGCCTCCACTTGCAGCCCTCACCCTTCTCACACCATGCATGACTCCACCCTGCAGCACATGGGGCCTTGCATGCACATGTATGGGCGACAGAGCCTTCTAGTCCAAGCTCTGTCCATGATCGCCACCACCCTTTCTTGGGGATGCATCTATGGCATGCTCTAACCGTTCGAAGACAGACCCAGAGAAGATGCCCTCCCAGGGCACAGAAGTGGGCTGAGGCCACTGAAAGAGGGAATTCTGGAGTTCTGCTTCCCCTGAGCAGAGCCTGGGGGTCAGAGAGGTAACAGGGTGGAAAATCCTGGTGGGTACGTTTCTGTAGCCCAGTGCAGGTGAGGAATAGAAAATAGGACTGTTCTGAACATGAGCCATAAAGCAGCATCAGCCCAAGAGCCATTGGTCGTGGGCCCATGATGAAGTTAGCACAGAAACTGGGCAAGCATTTAGAAACTTTATAGCAATTTGAAGCTCATTTAAAAAAAAAAAACCAAAAAACATTTGGCCTTTATGTTGTGCATTTCTTTTTACATTTTATTTTTCTAGTAATTCAACTGTATCGTATTTTACAAAAGCATCGGTCCACAACAGATTGGAAGATTAAAAATCTGGTCCTTCAGAGCAAGTGGTTTAAGAAGCTCTGCTCTAAAGCACTGAACTCTGTCAGGGCTGCCACCTTTCTAGATCATAGGCAGCACTTCCCAGAGGCATGTTTGGGGAACTGGCAGCCTGACTCCCTCCCCCAGGTGTTCAGAGCCTTGCCCTGATCAGCTAGTTCCCCAGAGCGAGGGCAGCAGGGCACGTGTCCTGGGCCCTCCAAAAAGGACTGCTTGGGACAGAGAGGGGATAGGAAGAACTGCTGAAGATGGCATCTCAACTTTACACAGAGGCCCCAGTGCTTGAGTCCTTAATGAGCCACTTGCCAGCTAGAAGACTTTGACTAAAGCACCTGCCCGCTCTGAGCCCCAGTTTCCTCATCTGTGAAGTGGTATGAGGATTAAACAGGTATGAGCTGGTGAACTCCGAAATGGCCTTTTCCCCCTGTGCTCATACCCACGATGTCAGGATAGACACCGGATGGGGAGGAGACATCAACAGGCCAGACCCCACCCCACATGCCCTCCACCTGCAAAGCTAATCCCTAGTGGCCCTCAGTCCTGCCAGCCTCCTGGATCTGAAAAGCCACAGGACCTGCTCAGCCACTCTGCAGGGAGCACTCCCATCTGGTGGGGCCTGAGTTACTTCCTGGGATCCTGTGAATCACAAGAGAAGCCAAAACAGTTATCAGGTACCTAGGACCCTGCTAGGAATATGGACATTTAATATTTCTCATATGGTGAACTTGGAAGCAACAAATACTAGAAATATTACTCAGGCCCACAAGGCCCCATGCTCAGAAAGGGAGAGGATTTGAACTGGCATGAGCAATGAACTTGGAACTTGGAGATCAGGGGTCTAGTTCTGACTACATGGTTTCCCCAACTGTGTGACTTCAGGCTCATACCATGCAGGGTTTGTCTTGGGCCAGGTTTCTCAGATGCAGAGGCTGAGGCAGAGATTTAGATGTACATGGGTTATTGCGGGGAGTGGCGATTTGGGGGGGCAAGGGAGTAAGGAATGCAGGGCAGGGCAGGGGGAGGAGCTGGGCAAGGATGTGGTTTTAGCTGGAACCTAGCTTCAACCAGATCCCATGTGGAACTCCGGGGCATGAATGACAGGACACAGTTGTCCCACCCAAAAGCAAGGAAGCTGAGCTGCTCCATCCCCAACTCTGTAAGTCATTGACTAAATAATGCCCCTAGGTGTGCTCATCTCTCCCAGGCGTCTTCCACAAGGCAGCTGCCATCAGCCAGCCAGTCTCCCAAAGAAGGTCCTAGGCCTGAGCCCTTAGTAGCCAATGCCTGCAGCTACTGGGGATGCATCCGGTGGCCTGGTCACCAATAGCATTCGCTACAGGGTTGTTGTAGCCAAAGCCCCTCCCCTCCTCACACCCATGAACCCCATGGGACTGCAAGAGAATGTGTGACTTCCATCGCAGCCCAAGCACTACCCTTCATGGCCAATCTAGGAAGGGTCAAAGGAGCTTGGTATCTGGTGGGTGTGAGTGTGGGAACAGTTTATAGAAATTTATGAAAAGCAAAACACAAGCTTCTCCCCTGGGAGAGTAATAGGGAAACACTCAGTTCCAGTTGAAAGAAAAGTTTTTGAAACAGGAAAGTTTATTTAGAGCATGATCAAGCCCCTGAAACAACAAATCATGGCCTTATCTCTGAGTATGAGGGTCAGCCTGACTCTCTGTGCTCTGCTGACCACTCTTGGCCAGGCTGGACCTCAGGTCAGAGGTCTCAGGCCCAAGGTGGCTGAGGAGGCTGGAGAACAGGGCCCTGGGGACCGGGCCTTATGTCCTGCCATGTGTGGAGAGCCAAGGATAGGAACTACGAGGTGCCAGGGAGTAAGATGCTGAGGCTGCCCCACTGGCTTTTATTTTTAAAACTCCTTATCATTTCTCTGGAGATTATTACCAAAAAAACTGCCTGGGGCTGAGTGCTGAAAGAGGCCTAGGCTGTGGGCCACTATCATCTTTCTGTGTCCCCTGGGGCCCTCACCCACACGCCATTGCTCTGTGAAGACAGAGAGGCCATACACTCTGCTAGTTTTCAGGAGGTTTTTAGGCAGGGGACTCCCTATAGCAAACCTTATATTTTATAGGTTGGATGGACTCAAACAGTAAATTCAAGGTAATTATTCCATTTCCTAAAGGACTTGTTTGACAAAGGGACCAGATATTCATCTCTTTCATGGAATGAAAAAAAAAAAAAAAAAGGAGCATCATATTTGGCATTAGAGACTCTACCCAAAGCAGTCTGCTTTTTGGAGTCTACCTTGGGGTCTAACACAAAGATCTCAGTTGGCAGCAGCATGGAGAGGCAGTACTTGCAAGGCACTCGGGCCCCACATGTGTCTCGTCCCTAGGGAGAAATTTAGTGAACTCCAGCAAGGACCTTCTGACTACAACTCCCTTACAGATCTGCACCCTAACCTACCCTCTCCAGGGCCTGTAGCCTTTCCTTGGACTTGCCACCCTACTGACAGGGAAGAACCTTTCAATCTCATTTGCATTTTCCCAGAGCAAACCCCAAAACAAAAATTCTAGAGCAAGCAGTTCATGGCAAAATTAAAATACTTATAGGTAATATGCAAGAATTTACAACAATGGTCTGGTCCTACCTGTTGATGGGAGAGTCATTCTAGACAATAAAGCAGGGAAGAGTGAAGGCAGGGAAGGCAGAAGTCAGTTTGGTGCCAAAGAAAGAGCACTAGACTAACAAGCAGGAGGCCTGGGTCCCAGTCCCCAGCTCTACCATTAAAATGTGATTCTCTTTGTGCACTTCAGTATTTTTGTGGTGAAACGAACCCAACAGATGAGAACCAGTTGACGTTTCAGTGTTCAGCAAACATACTTATTAGCCAGGGATCAGCTGCAGAAAATGGAAGCTAGTTGAACTAGATATATTAAGTAAAAATAGATATAATACAAGCAACTGGCACTGAGAAAATTTGGGGGAAGGTTGAAAGAGCCATGATGCTCAAATCAGCATAACAGAACTAGCTTAGCAGGTGAGCCATTTCCCATGCCACAGGCAGAGAAACACACACATCACCTCACTGGTGACAAGGGTCCCAGGTCCCTGTGCAACCCCTTGTTCTAGAGTAAGGCCACACTCTCTAGATCTCCACCAGCAAAACACGGAGATGTGAACTCTGCCTTTCAACACCCTGAAAGTAGTGACCAGCCACTGGAATGCACTACAGGAAAACCCAGCGTCTCCAAGGTCAGAGCCCGCTTGCCAGCAGAGCCAGTGCAGGAAACATAAAGTTGGCCTCAGTCTCAATCTTGTTCAGATCCTTAGCTTTAGGGTTCTGGGGAATGTGGGTTTTGCTTTTCCAGGCCCTCCTAAAATGTCACTAGAAGAAAGTTGGCACAGATGATGAATCCAGTGCAGCATATTCATACCAGGCACTTTGTGCCTGGCACTGTGCACTGGGCAGGGCACCAGAGACTCCAAAAGGTTTGGGACATACCCCTGTCCCCAAGGAGCTTAGAATCTATCTGTGTAGTCTAGAAGTGCACTACCCTGGTGCTGTTACCAGTTAAAAGTTCATACTGAATAATGGAGGGGAAGATGAGCAGGAAAGAGCCCAAAGCAAGAATATAGGCAGCTCTCCTGAGGATGACAGAGTTCCGAGAGAAAAAGTAGCTTGGGTTATTCTTTGAAGGTCAACTGGGGAGAGAGGCAATCTTAGGGAAAGGAATAGCAGAAACAAGGGCATAGATGGATAAGGAATAATTTGAGAAACATACCTGTATGACATGAAGGGCCAAGGCAGGAAGTGAGGTTGGGTGGGAGGGGGTGTTTGTTGCACATGTGGGGAGAGGTAGATCAAGCAGGATCTTTCAAGTCATGCAGAAGACCTTAGAAGGCCTGTGGGACAACAGTGAAAGGTTTTAAGTAGGAAAGAACTATAGATATGGTTAGACAGCCCTGTCAGGAGCCTGTGAAGGGGGTCCAGAAATCCAAAAAACAAGACCTAGAGGTTCCAGAAACAGAGAGAGACAGACAGACAGACAGACAGACAGACAGAGACTAAGAGAAGAGGGACAGGCATGAGGAGTGGGCAGAGCCATAAGAAACTGAGGCCATGCAGGATACTTCCGATGAAAGGTTCTCCAGGCACAGCTGCTTTTAGTGGCTCATGTAGCTAGATTTGGGATGAGAGGCCACAGGTCAAAAGTCAGTGCCCATGCAGTCTCTCACTAAGCTAGAATAACCTCAACAATTTCTCCCTTTGTGGAAGTTCTGCATCTCCCAAAATGCGAGGAAATTTCTAGAGGTAAGGAAAAAATCAGGGAGAAGAGAGAGGGAAGGAGGGCAAGAAGAGAAGTATAAACTCAAAAATCTGTGACTAGGTGTGTTCCCACAGTGACTTGTATCAGGACATAGTCTCAGCTCAGAACCCAGCCCATGTGCCACTTTGAGAGCTGATTGTAGTCCCTTCAATTGTGCGTGCTTGGCTGTGACCCCTTGGACGTGCACAGAGACCATTAGTAGTGACTTTCAGCCGTAGCTTTTGGGAAGCTTGTTTCTATCCATGAAGGATAATCATGCCTTCCTTCTCCACCTCCCCCACCCACATTGCCCAGGAGCCTTCGGCTTCCCTTAACTGAACACTTCTCCCAGCACAGAGGAGAAGGGGTGCACTCCCCGGCAGCAGCCCACAAGATGGAGATTGGATGCACATCATCTTTTGGAGGAGGGACCTCAGGAGAATGGTCATGAGAGAAGCAAACAGAGCAGAGGACATTCCTGAGCAAGGAGGTGGTTTTAGCTGGAATCTAGGGGAGCTCTGGGCATGAGTGACACTATGGAGGGAACCTTCCTTGAGGTAAGAGGGCCAGTCTTTGGTACCCCCTTGTCATCTGTTGGCTGAAGGCTCCCTTTTCCCAGCAGGGGACATATAACCTCCCTGAGGCAGATCCCATTTGGCTGAGAGCAATTCTTTTCTTTTTTTTTTTTTTAAAGATTTTATTTACTATTATTTTTAGAGAAAGGGGAAGGGAGGGAGGGAGACAAACATCAATGTATGGTTGCCTTTCACCTGCCTCCAGCTAAGGACCTGATTGGAGACCTGGCTTGCAACCTGGTTGTGTGCCCTGGCTGGGAGTCAAACCAGTGACCTTTGGGTTCACAGGCCGGCGTCTATCCACTGAGCCAACCAGCCAGGGCTGTGAGGGCAATTCTTGGGAGAAGGAGCCCTTGTGAGCCTTTAGCAGCCGACACAACAGCTGCAGGGCAATGGGAAAGTTGCACTCCTTCCTGGTAAAGGGAATATGGGCAGGCCCCCAACAGTCTCCAGTGTTGAGGAAATGTTCATTTTCCAAGCTCACTGCACTGGATCCTTTTCTCTTTACCATGCTCCTATCTTCCAACAGACTCCCTATAGAAGCCAAAGGAACCTTGACTTTAATGTGAACACGTGAAGAAAGACCAGAAGTGGTCCCACAGTCCTTTCTCACATGGCCAGGGTACGCCATGAATCCAAGTAGGTCTTTAGGGACATCGCTTCCAGCCTCTACCCTCTGTCTGAGTCCAGACCCCAGGAAACTGCATCCTTCCCACCACCACCACTATCACCAAATGCAGCTTCCCTGCAGCCAAGGTCAGTGGACATGCTCTGTGGTTCCACTGGTTCTCAGCTAGGCTGCCCTTAGGACCAGGGAGATGTTCTTCCCAATCTGAAAGAGCTCTTTCAGAGAGCTTCGCTTGCACACGGTTCTCTGACTAAGCTACGCAGGAACCACACGAGCTGCTTTTCCAACTCAGGATATGATGTAGAGCACCTGCTTTCACATTGCCTTAATTACTCACCCAAGCTCCTCCGTTAGCAGAAATCCAACCTCTCTCTCTCTCTCTCTCTCTCTCTCTCTCTCTCTCTCTCTCTCTCTCTCTCTCTCTCTCTCTCTCTCTCTCTCTCTCTCTCTCTCTCTCTCTCTCTCTCTCTCTCTCTCTCTCTCTCTCTCTCTCTCTC
>PVIW01000231.1:370412-456512 GCA_004026585.1 Noctilio leporinus | reverse complement strand
CACACCCCCCCCCAAACTGGCTAGATTTTCCCTTGTAAATTTTCTAAGAACCTTGGAGTGTGAATCAGTTTAAGAGGGTTCATTCTTATTTCCAAATGCCAACTGGAGAGAGAATTAAAGTCCCACCAGCACCTGGGGCTGTAACTTCTCATTTTTAGTTAGTGTCCAAGACTGGGCCTATGCATCCTTGCCCACAGCTGATGGAGTTCTCTGGTCCTGTTGCAGTGATGGCCCACTTGGGATCTGAGGCTGTAGTTCTCTTGGTTTATAGCCCCAGCTCACTCATTCTGTCACAAAGCTGACCACTGTGACAGAGGATGCTCAGCCTTGTAAACATTAGGCCACAGAAAGTTCTCCTTCAGAGATCCTTTGGTCTTCATGCTGAGCAGCATCCTCAGCCTAGTTGATTCTACTTCTGGAACCTCTTTGCTCTTCCCAGCCCCTGAGTTTGGTCCACACCAGCAGATTTCCCTAACCTTGAATCTCCAGAAATAGAAGCTGAAATCTTTGTTCTTTTTCTCCAAAAGTTCCTGGGATGTTTTTACAAATAAGTTGTTTTGTTACCCAGAGCTCTGTACATCAGAAGGAGCTTTCCCCCAGCCTCACAGCATAAGACTAGTATCAGACACTCTGTGGTCATCTTCCATGTTGTTTCAATAATGTTCTGGTTGTATTTCTGGAACAAAATAGAATTACACTTCCTTACCCCCTTATGGTAGGGGTTGGGCCATGTGATCAGCTCTGACCAATGAGATATAGTGTAAGTGACACTTATCACCAGGGCTGGTTACATAATTCACAGGGCCCAGTGCCAAGTTAAAATGTGAGAGTCCCTTGTTTAAAAATTATTAGTAATTTCAAAGTGGCAACAGCAGGGCATTAAACCAAGCATAGAGCCTTTCTGAGCGTGGACCTTTGTACAACTGCACCGATCACATTTCTCTCTTTCTCTCTTTCATTCTTTCCTTCTTTCTTTGTTGTTGTTATTCTTTTTTTGTTTTGTTTTGTTTTTGTTAGAGATAGGGGAAGGAAGGTAACAAAGAGTAAGAGAAACATCAATTGGTTGCCTCTCAGATGCACCCCAACTAGGGGACCAAATCTGAAACCCATGTGCTCAGGCATGTGCCCTGACTGGGAATCAAACCAGCTACCTTTCACTTTGCAGGACAACACCCAACCAACTGAGCCACACCAGTCAGGGCCAGAGCAAATTTCCATGAAGCTGGCTCTGCAGGTCACTTCTCAGTGGGAGCATTTAATTACCTATGTGACACACCTCAAAGATCTGTGTCTTCTTCCAATAAAAAGATCAGCAACATGTGATATTGTGACTGCTCCATCAACCTAGGTCCCTAGGAGCTATAATGTGCAGAACCCCTCCCCACCCCGCCATGTTAGGCATATAGCACAGCAACACAGAAGCCTTTGTTGTTGGGCTTGTTTGTTATTGCACCGTAAAATATCACATTCTGATTGAAACACAGCCCTGGCTGGTGGCACAGCGGATAAGATGCCAACCTGTGAACCCAAAAGTCGATGCTTCAATTTCCCAGCCAGGGTACATAACCAGGTTGCAAGCCAGGTCTCCAGCCAGGTCCCCAGCTGGAGGCAGGTGAAAGGCAACCATACATTGATGTTTCTCTCCCTTTCTTCCTCCCTCCCTGCCCTTCTCTCTAAAAATAATAAATAAATTTAAAAAAGAAAAGAAAAGAAAAGAAAAGAAACACAGCCTAACTCAAGACAGTAGTTCCCATTTGCTACTTATTTACCTAAACTACACAGTCATTGTTTTTTACCCTTTCTGGGACTAAAAAGGTAACTGTCTCTCTCATCCTGTCAATCTATAAAGAGCTATCTTCTTCTCTAGATAAAAATCTGTACTTGGTATTGAACCACTTTAACTTTAATGCTCAGCACAATGTCTGACCCAGGATAAGCTCTCAGTACTTAATTCTAGACATTCTAAACATGATGACATTTTCCATTAAAAATCAATCTTTGCCCCTTGTTGTGCTCTACATTAGAATCCCAATGCAAAGGGTTCTAAACCAAAAGGAAATGTTTTAATGGACATAACTGGAAATACGGAGGTAGGGTAAGCTCTGGCTCCATCTCTGGGATGTTCCCTCAGCTCTGTCCTTCTCTGTGAGGGCTTTGTTCTCTGGCCAGTGTCCAATGGTGGCAAAATGGCAACCAGTGGCAACAGGGAAATGGGCTTCTTTGTTCAAAGTCTGAAGAACAAAAACCTTTCATTTGACCATAAAAGTTCTCTTTAGCTTCATCAAACTAAGCCAGGGCATGTCTCCAATTCTGAACCAATGACAATTGCTAGGGAAATGCTAAGGGCTGATTGTTTTATTCATCAATATTTATTGAGCATTTATTGAGTGTGGGGCATTATAAACTCTGTGATAGCAGGAGCTTAAATTGGACTTCTGCAAACATGTATTGAGAAAGGTCGAATGGTCTTGCTCTAAGTGGTTTAGACTGGTCAGAACCCCCTCTCCCTTTTCCCATCCCCCCTGGGGCTGGGGAATGCTTTCTTCACTTGCATAGATTGAGTGAGTTGGGAGGGGAGGGGTTACCAGTACAGTGTTGAAGTTTTGCCAGGGAATGGAAAGGAAAGTGGATATTGAGTAGCTAGCCAACAGTGCCTATTCTACCCCTTTTTCTAAAGAAATTTATTTGATGCATGTAAAGATCTAAACTGTTTGTGTGTGCTTTTTTTTTTTCCCTCAAAATTTAACCAGCTCTTTTAGATCAAAACCAAGCTTCCCTCTTCAACAGGTGGTCAATCTTCACCATTCTGCCACCCCCACTTCCACCATCCAAGCCCTGGAGACCCCTGTGCCCCTCCTTTTCTTTCCACCTTGTTCCTAAACAACCTCAGACCTTTTACTTCCTCCAAGGTTTGACCATGACACCAGTCACAAGGTCCAGGGCCCCTTGCCCTCCATTTCCAAAGAGTCCATTTACTGACCTTAGTAATTATTTCAAATGAAAAACTAATGCCCGCTTATTATAGAAAATTTGAAGAGACACAAGAGTTGAATGAATAAAAATAATCATCCACTGTCAATAAACATTTTTGCCTCTATCCTTCTAGTGTTATTTCTATGAATTTTTACATAGTTGAGATCATGAAACATACATCATTTTATGTCTTGACTTTTATTCTTATGTAATATTTATACAATATAGCATTTCCCATATTATTACAAATTAGTTATAATATTAGGTAGGCCAAAAAGTTCATTTGTTTATTTCCGTAAGATGGCTCTAGTAGTGCTAAGTTGCCTTTAACTTCATTTGAAACAATATCATTAGATTATATTGTGATAGCTGTCATATCAGCATGCATTTACAAACCATCAAAATTGGTGAAATTTTGTGTAGACATTTCAAGAAAGGTAAAAATGCAAAAATAAAAAATAAAAAAGATTTGTGTAGTACATGGAGAAGGTGCTGTGACTGAGTGAACATGTCAGAAGTAGTTTGTGAAGTTTTGTGCTGGAGATTTCTCACTCATTGATGCTCCACAGTTGGGTAGACCAGTTAGTGCTCAACATTACCTGAGAACAATCAATGTTATATCACGCAGGAGATCACCAAACTCAAAATACCAAAATCAATAAAGTCATTGGTGAAAGTGAAAAATATGTCTTTTTCTATAAGGGAAAAATTATATGGACTTTTTGGCCAACCCAATACTTTATAGCTTAATGAGATCTATCCCCGGTCTATAGTTTATTCAATCTTCCCTTTTCTGTTGAACATTTCATTTGTTTCCAGTTTGTTGCTGTTATGATGCTGATAAACGTTATCAAATTGTCTCCTTGAAATAGATCCCCAGGTAATTACTAAATCACTAGATATAACGTTTTTATAGCTTTTCCTACATATTGTGAAAATGTTGCAAAATAAGTTGCACTATTGAAACTCCTATTTGCAATTTATGAAAAAAGCTGTTGAATTGCATGCATCAGCTTCTTACTGCTGATATAACAAATTGCCATACATTTGGGGGCTTAAAGCAACACAAATTTATTCTCTTATGGTTCTGGAGGCCTGAAGACCAAACTCAGTTTCAATGGGATAAAGTCATGCCAGCAGGGACAGTTCCTTCTGGAAGCTCTAGGGGGAAATTCACTTCTTTGCCCTTGCCTAGCTTTTGGAGGTCACTTACATTTTTGACTTGTGACTCCTTCTTCAAGTCACTCCAGTCTCTTGCCTCCATCATCACATCTCCTACTCTTCTCCAGACCCATCTCTCTCATAAGGACACTTGTGACTACATTTAAGGCTACCTAAGTAATACATAATGGTCTCAAAATCCTTAATCATATCTGCAGCACCCCTTTTGTGCTATTCGATAACATTCAAAGGTTCCTGGAATTAGAACATGGATCTCTTTAGAGGCCATTTTTGAGACTATTACACCAACATCAGCTATTCCTAGTTTTCCTTATTTTGGACTAATTTGATGGGTGGGACATTAAAATATCAATGACAAGTAAATTTTCATTTTATTATTTTTGCCACTTCAATGTTCTCTTTTATGACTTGTTTGCTCACCCATGTGTTTACTGAGATATTAATGTTATGCCTACCAAACTTAAAATGTTTTTTGTATAGTAAGAACATCAACCTTTAATTTGTGGTGTGTGTTACAAGTGTTTTTCTCCCAGTTGATTCATTGGTTATTTTAATGTTTGTGTGTTTTCAGCAGCTATTTTTCTTTTATATCTCTTTTGCAATTTATTTTCTAATGTACCTAAGAATAAGATTTTCTCTGTTGGGGGTACAGTTCTATAAGTTTCAACAAATATAGAATTAATAAAATTGTCCTGTCTCTTGATTGTGGTGATGTTTACACTCTTCTGTAACTATTTTGATTTTTGTTAAATTATGGTAGGATGGGAGCAGGATGGACTACAGAAAGAAACTTCAAATGTTTTCTAATCAAATTTTTAACTTTCATGATTTCTTCCAACTCTTTTAACCTTATTAAGTATTCCCTATCTAGAGATTATTTCATGCTTTTATAGTCTTTTTATATTATATTTGATTCTTTAATCCATTAAAATTTATTCTGGTATACAGTAAGATGAGACTCTAAATTGATTTTTTGTTCAAGTTGCTAAACTATTATTCTAGCACCATTTAATGAATAATCCATTTCTTCCCTACTGTTCTGTGAGTCTACCCAAGGGAAACATTCAAAGGCACAATTTCAGAAGGCTAAATAATCTCTTGCAGGTTTTTTTTTTTTTTTTAACTGTATTTTCTTGCCTAAAATACAAAAGAAACTTTTGCTAAATTAAGTATCTTCACTACTATTTTTTAATATATTCTGGATTTCCACGTCAAAAATACATTAAAAGTATTTGGTTTTTTGAAGTCATCATTTCTTTTTTCAGCTCTAGAGTAGAGCTAAGTAAAAAGTTACAAGTTTAACCAATTAACTAGTGGTTAACCATGGAATCTCAACCTCTGTAAAATTATTTTTTATTTATTTATTTTTTAAAGATTTTATTTCATTATTTTTAGAAAGAGGGGAAGGAAGAGAGGCAGAGAGGGAGAGAGACATCAATGTATGGTTGCCTTTCACCTGCCTCCAGCCACAGACCTGACTGGAGACCTGGTTTGCAACCTGGTTATGTGCCCTGGCTGGGGAATCGAACCTGTGACCTTTGGGTTCGCAGGCTGGCGCCTTATCCACTGTGCTACCAGCCAGGGCTTCTGTAAAATTTTTAAATTGGTGATGGATGGTGTATGTGTGCATGTGTGCATGTGTGCTGTTTGCTTAAGCCCTTCTTCAAAGTGTGGTCCCCCAGCCACCAGCATCAGCCCCAACTGGGAGCTTTTAGAAAGTCAGGACGTTAGGCCCCTTGCCACTTTACTGAATGGGAATGTGCATTTTCACGAGATGCATGTTAAATTCTGGGAAGCACTAGCTTCAGCATGGCCTTGCCACTTGACTTGGCTAGAGCTCCCATTTTGATAAATTCTGCCTGCAAAGCAAAACCTTTTAACTGTAGCCACTCCATTCAATGAGACCATGAGGCATTGGAGGCAGCTCCAGGAACTGAGTTGTTTGGTGCCCTTCTCAATATGAGGAGTTGCCTGGTCTCCACTATCATTAATGCATCCCAGCCACTTGTTTGGTGTCCGCTTCTTTTTAACTTATTTTCCCTGTAATACATATTGACTGGTTCTTTCCATAACTGTCTGGCAAACTCCCATAAAGGCATTGTCTAATTGCCCTAATTATTCCCCTCACTCCATTAAGAAGAACTTCACACACCAGCTTCCTCATGGTCAGCCTATGTACTATCTACCCTTGGGTCTACTGCGGGCCCATCAGCAGTGGTCACGTCCCTTATCTGCAACACATGTTCTTCTCCTACATAAACAGACAGCACTGTGGCCCATCACAGCATGAGATCTGAGTTTTTTCCCCAGAGATGGAAACGAATTTGTTGAAAACTTTTCTAAAAGCACTTTTATGTGTGATCGGTAGAGACTTAACGGTACCTATGAGAAAGGGGTCATTGAGTACTCAGGAAACTGTGAATGTGCTATCCCACCCATAAATCAGAATCAACCCTGGCTGGTGTGGTTCAGTGGATTGAGTACCCACCTGCCAACCAAAGGGTTGCTGGTTTGATTCCCTCTCTTTCTCCCTCCCTTCCCCTCTCTCTAAAACTAATTAAATAAAATCTTTTTAAAAATAAAATAAATTAAAATCAGCCTTGTTCACAACTAGCTGGGCATAAACTTTTCACCTACTTTCTTTCTCCTAGTATTTTTTTTTTTTTTTCCTCAGCCCTGTGTGTTTGGTTCTAAGAGCCAATCCCTGGGCTGTCCTGCCTTTACCCCAGATGTAAAGTTTGGGTGAATGTTTCAGCCACAGCAAGCTGCATCCATACCAAGGACATAAGAGCGAGCATTCCAGATGGCTGGGGAGGGCATAAGCTGCTCCCACAATCCAACTTCCAAGGGCTCATCTCAGGCCTTTCCCAGCCAGCATTCAGGAGTCATTTTGGCCAAATAGGACACAATGATTAGTGACCATTTACTGAGCATCTGTCAAGCTGAGGGAGAGAAGGGAGGAGATCCAGTCCACACTCTTGGAGAACCAACCATCTGCTAAGAAGATAAAGCCAAACCACTTTAGAGAGAAAAGCAATTATAGACAATTATGGGCTTTTACTTAAAGGTGGTAAGAACAGAGAGATCACACAATCTAGTCAGTATTTACCTTAACATTGCAATGCTCACAAGTAAACTGGCAAAATCCAATCTACTAGCTAGCTGGTTTGCTTTGTACATTTATTCACTCATTCAGCAACATGTGTTGAGTACTCAGTCACTTAATCCTCATGATAATGAAAGGCAGATACTATTATTCCAATTTTATAGAAGAGAACACTAAGACCTGAAGAGAGAAAATGACTTGCCCAAGGCTACACAGGTCACAAGTGATAGAGCGAGGATTCAGACTCAGGGTTGCTGGCTGATTCCCGAGCTCCCACCCTCAGCCATTGACTCCTCACCCTGGAGTAGGATTCAAAACAGCAGGAAGGGATGGCAGCCCTGGAAGGAGGTGGGGAGAGAAAGCTGCTGTTGGAAAAAGAGGAGGTATTTTCTCCAGACAGGAGAAATAGTGAGTGCTAAGGTGATGATAAGGGCTACTGCTAAACTCATTTTTCCTTTGCATTGAATTTATTGGGGTGACCCTGGTTAACAAAATTATATAGGTTGCAAGTGCCCAATTCCGCAACACATCATCTGTACACTGCATGTTCAGTACCCCAAGTCAAACCTCCTTCCTTCACCATTTCCTTTTGTTTTTAAGTGATGAAGAGCATGATGGCTCACAGAATAATGAAAAGAATAACTACATCAACTCTCACTCTCTCTCTCTCTCTCTCTCCCCCCCTCCTTCTCTCCTTTCC
The DNA here is from genome assembly GCA_004026585.1 of Noctilio leporinus. Taxonomy (NCBI): domain Eukaryota; kingdom Metazoa; phylum Chordata; class Mammalia; order Chiroptera; family Noctilionidae; genus Noctilio; species Noctilio leporinus. The sequence goes on along the minus strand of PVIW01000231.1, from coordinate 448,551 downwards.
ACCCTCCCTCCCTCCCTCCCTCCTTTCTCTTCTCTGCTCTTTCCTTAATGTTAGCTTCTCTGAGCTGACATGGGTCACTGGCAAGAAGGTCATGAGTGCAACTCTAGCCTTACATCATCCTACATCATCTGCACACCAGAAATCCCAGAAGAAAAACTTCGCCTTCCCAAAAGCTTCAACAAAGACCTCAGACCAGCCTGAATGTTTTGTGCATGCCTGATAGAAGCCATGGAGATAAAATAAGCTGGTCTGAAAGCCCAGAGTGTGCACCCACCACAGAGTCTTGGAAGTTGGAGTTAACTCCACAGTAACATAAACAATGTGAGAAATCGAAGGCCTATAAAGGGATAGAGATTTGCTCAAACTTGCACAGCCCTTGTGTACAATCAATAAGAAAACAACAGACAAGCCAAAAGAAAAATGGAGTCTGAGGAGAGTCAACCCCCCCGCCTCCATTACCCTCCTACCTTCACCCATCCTCATCTCCGCAGTCTGTCCAGTTTCCTTGCACTCTGTCTGTAGCTATGCTCCTCTCTGCCCCACAGTCTACCAACATCCACCAATCCCTCCCTGGGAATCCACACTCAATGGCCTCATTGGAGAAGGTCTGGAAGCCAGAAGATCTAGGTCTAACCTACTGGCTGTAAGGTGCGGAAGGGACACTGACAGTGCCCCATTCACAATCCTGTCCTAACCACTGTAGCATCCCTACATGCTACACCCTAGTGGGTGCTGGCTCCACATCCAGGAGCCAGCACCCACTCTCTGGCCACCAGAGCCTATTTTGCAACCTGCAACACAGCATGGCAGTGCCAAGAGCCACTGGGATCAGCTCTCAACAATGACTGTGGAGCTGGTGGATGAATATGCAGCTCCCTCTCCCTCAGATGGGGACCACCCTGAGACGTGCTCTATACTGCCCCCAGGATTCCCTGGTGGGACAGAGCCCCAGCTGCCCCCAGGAGTTAGGTGGATTGAAAACACTCCTGCCTGGGCTTCCTTCCCTTCCCTGTCTCACTTTCCACATCCCAGCCAGTGTCTCCTGGGATCACCTCTCTAAGAGGAGTGTTCACACTCCCATCCTCACCTGAGAGCCAGCTTCGTGGGGAACCTAACCTAAGATACAAATAGCCAGGTCCCTTCTCCTCTAAATGTCTCTAGTATGGGGTATGATATCTCCTGTCCTCTCATATGACAGTGCATGAGACAAGATGAGGTTCATTCAACATTTGAACACAGTAGGAGAACAATCAACATTCAATGATGATGATGAAAGGTAAAAACTCAATATGGGAACACAGCAGCTATTGTTTCTCAAAAGTGTTTTGTGAAAGACAAGAATGAGTTCATCTCATTTGAGCTGGGTGACCATCCAGGGAGATGTCATTTATTACCTCATTTCACAGATGAAGATATTGATGTTCAGAGAGCTCAAGGTCACAAAGAAAGTGATGGAGCTGGAGCTTGGATTTCAATCCCATTTGACCCCAAACTCCATTCTCATACCCCTGTGCAAAACTGCCTTTCTAAATGAAAAATCATCACCTTTGTATACTGAATTTGGGGGAAATTACCTTTTCCTTCTTTTCTACCTTGGAAACTCCAATTTGCCTTCAACATTCAGCTCAGACTTTAGTTGATCATAAAAGCATTCTCTGTGGCACTCCAAACACAAGCCTGGGCTAAAATGCTCAGGGCCTCACTGGGCCCAATGCATGTACCCCAGGTCCTGCTGTGATGATCCATTTACTTAGCCACCCACCCCTCACCTCCCCACCTTACTCAAAATCATAAGCCAAGAACAGAGCTTGCTTGAAACACAGGACATAGGGTCTCTCATTCAGAAAGATTTCAGGAAGGTTTCCAACTACATGTGCCAAAGGCCTGGGACCCCTCAGGATACCACATAGCAAGAGGAATAATAATAATAATACATCAATAAACCAAACTATCATGAGGACACAATGTCTCTCTGTACATCTCAGTAAAAAGAACAAAAGAAAATAACATTTAGCCAACATGCCCCTTAGTTTTTCTGGGTTTGTTTCCTCATCTGGTCTCAGGGACCTCCACAGCCTTCCCGCTTTGACAAGGGGTCACGTTAGGGGTGTCCCGGTGCCTATAGGGCATCTCAGGAAGACCAGGGAGTGTAAGATCCCTTCTAGGGGCTTATACTAAAATCAGGAAGGCAAGGTTTTCAGACGTGGCCCAAACAATGTGCCCAATTGGTGCCCAGTATGTTCAGACTGGAGAAAGTGAGAAAGAGACTGAACCAGAGCCATTTCTTATTTTCCCCTGAGATGAGAATTTTTATGAATGTAGTTTATTAGCCATGTTTTTGGGTGGGGGTTGAATGGACTGATATTGACAGAAAGTGAGGAAGTGGGGGTACTAAGAGAAAAGGGCCATACAAGGGTGTGATAGCAACCAAAGTGTCAGAAGAGTAACTGGAGTAACATTTCAAGAGGGTCACATCCCAGAGTCATCCTAATCAGGGACAGAACAGCTGGGACACTGGTACCTTCATACCAGTCAACCATTGGAACAGTCCCCAGGGTGTAAGGTTCCTAGTTATTCTCTGAACACAAAGCAGATTTGTACACAAGGGAGCCTGGGAAATGTAGCTTTCTATGATCTAGAGGAGATCAGGGAGAAGGGCATGAATTTGGTCTGCAAGCAAACCAATGATAGGCATGCCTGGTGACTTAGGAGACTCAGTTTTAGAGTATTAATGCTTCAAGTCTGATTCCCAATTTCTGAATCATGTTTTTAAAAAGGTGACTCAGAGTTACCCAATGAGTTCTCAGAATTTCCTGAAATTAGAACCTGATTGCATATGATTATGAAGTTCCAAGGTAGATGTCACCCTTTGCCACAGGACAGTTGGCTTAGCCAGGTGGTGTGCTCCCGGGAATTGCAGTTCTCTGAAGTCCCCAAGGCCTGGCTTCTTGCCACTGGAAAGGAGATGAGGACACAATGTTTCATAAAGTTAGGAGATGTGGTGATTATGAAGAAAAATCAAGGCTGCCTCTGTGGTGACAGAAAAGTAGGTTTTGAAAAAGCTTTTCTAAAAATTGTTAAAACCAAAGAAATGTCTGAGTTTCATCTCAGTTTTTCAAAACATCAATCTCCAAAGCATCCCAATGTCACCACACTGACAGCATTCTGGGGGAAGAAGAGCTGGGGTAGGAGGTTGGGAGTCAGAGGAGCCTGGGCAAACCCAGGACTGGTTGGGGTCCCTACAGACACCTGGTGTGAGAGGCCTTCCTTACCTGCTGGACTGGCTGCTCCTGGGAGGCCATACTTGCCATGAATCATATCATGGGATTAGGTCCCACCTTTCAGAGTTAGCTGTGGAGAGTGGCAGCGGGACACAGGTAAGAGGCAGGGACATCAGCATGTCCATGGGGTCTCTGACCTTTTCCCCTGCAGGATCCCCCAAGTTATGCCTTCAAGCAAACTGAGGCCCCCTTTGTCCACTTGTAATCCTTGCTAGCCCTAAGTTCTGATCTACCTTTAGGGCTTTTTCCCACCTTCCATCATCTGCAGACCCTATCCTCAGTCCTCAGAAGTCCCAAAGCTGCCATACATTTTGTGACATATCCTTACCCAATCTTGCTCATTGACAATTGACCCAGCCTCAGAGCAGGTCTTTCCTCCTCCCCACCATTAAACCACAATGGCCCAAGACATCATGAGCTGTAAATTCTGTTAAATTGAAATGGTTGGGGGTAACAATATCTTTATATGTTCCTCCTTCCAACCTTGCCTGGAGATGCAAGACCAAGGCCAAGGAAATTATGTGTTAATTGCAAGAGTTTGAGCATGTGACAGGCCAATAGGAGAGATAGTTTGGGGTGAAGAAGCCCCTCTGGAGTTATCAGTCACCGGAGCTAGTGGCACTAGAACTGGAGGAGTGTAGGAATTACAGCTCCCTTTTTAATCTTCCACAAGCTCTCCAGGCACAAAGCAGATGCTCCCCTGGGGCCCAGGCCCATCAAGCTATGGATGCTGGATTAGATGACTGCATAGTAGGGAAGGCAGAATGGGGACCAGATGTTGGACATCTGTGCCAGCTGATTAACTAGTAATTAGTGTGACAATTGCCTTTCCTCAGCTCAGTTCTCTGTGACTTTATTCAGATTAAAATCAAGTCATAACCAGTTACAGGAATATTTCTTTGTGATCCCAGAGCAGGCAAGTCATTCTAAGTGAATAGTCAGAAAAAAAATGATTACATCCATGTTCTACTTGCAAGCCAAATGAATGCCTGGATTCTGAATGCTTCTTCATTCAGGATGGAAAAAAAGGCACGATAAGCTATACTTTGAATCCTAAGCCATGACTGTGAGAGGACACCTGAAATCAGGCAATGGGGCTCCTTGGACTAGTTTGAAATGGGTGATATTACTGTCCGATCTATTACCACCAGAGGTACCTCCAGCCTAATGGGGTCTCCCTGTGTATCATTATTACCTTGGTGAATTTCATCATCTTCCCCTTCCTCATGACCAACATAATCATCAATGATATCAGTCATCTCCCCAATTCCACCCAATGTTCAAGTTCAGCTCATTATCCCCTCATCTAGGCAACTCATCCAGCCAATCTTTTCAGGCACAGCTGGTTGCTCCTTCTTCCACGCCCCCAAATGGCACGCCTCTGTGGGGTTTATCTGTGAGTCTGTCTTCTCAACAGGGCTGTGAGCTTCTCAGGCACTGAAATGACTTTCATTCTTCATCTCCCTAGCACCAGCAAGTGCCTAGAAAATAACTGGTTATCAAGTTCACTTATTCAATAAAAGACTGAGAAGATGCTTCAACAACACGGAGGTTATTTCTGCCTTCAACTTCCACTTGCCCTGTCTCCACAGCTCTAAGTGAGCACATCCCTTTCTCCTAACACCAACCCTCTCTCCACTGTATCTGCTGTCCTCAGACAAATAACAGTGCATATGTGGTCTTTTCTGTACCTTCCCACTCCCAACAGGTGGCCAGTTTAATGTACAGTCTGTCTGGTTATTAGAAAAGAAAGGGCAACTGTAGAAGGCATTTGAAAATAAACCCCAACAAGGCTCGATAGCAGGCTGGATATAGAAAATGAAGGTGAACGGGAAGCTAGGTGACCCTAAGGCTGCTGTTGACACAGATAGTCAAAGAAAACCTGAGGACAAGACAGGTGTAGGGGTGAGCTCAGTTGAGCACAAGTTGACTTTAGGAGGTCAGCAGTGTTCAGGGGAAGATTGCCTATAGGCCAGGAGAAATGTACAACATGATGAACCCAAGAGAAGCGATACCTAGAGTTGGGCATGTAAAATTTGAACTCACCCACATTGAGATGAAAATTGAAAGCATACAACATTATCCATTTGAGTTCCAAGGATAAGAGAGTGGGCCAAGGAAAGCAATAGACCCAGGACTGGGCCTTGCTGGGCACGGGGTTCAGGACCCCAGGAATAAGTTGATGTAACTATGCCATATTACAGCATGAAGCAAAAGGGGAAATCAGCAATACTGATCCTGTCTTTATTTAATTTTTTATATTTTATTCATCATTAAAAAAATATTTCATTAAAATGTTACTTATCTTGAGAGACAGAATAGAATATAACAGTCCAGCCATGTCCTTCAAAGGCAGCTGAGCCTTGCACACAAAGTCCAAAAACATGGCCTTCCACTAGCCTGGATTCGAATCGTGTCTCTGACATTCCTTAGGGGCATGATCTCAGGCTAGAGGTCATGACACCCCTAAGGTGCCACCATCCAAAAAATAACTCCTTCCTGGCACAGACAGGTGCCTGCCCTATATAGGTGATTGCTAAAAATTAGTCCCCGCCTCAGAGCACTTCTGCTGGTGAAAGGAGGAAACCAAAGAGGCTAGACAAAGAGAAGATGGTGGTGGGAGGCAGGATTCCCGAGGGAAAAGGGGAGGTTCGGCCGGAAACCAGTCCATCCTCTCCACATCTAACGGATGAGCAGAGCCAGGCAGAACTGGGACATCCTGTCCATAGTTCATATTTTATATATTGCATTACAATCTATTTTTTAATATCTATGACTTCCTTCCATTTGGGGGTGGCAGGGATCAAAACCTTCACTTCCACAGGGCCAGGTGCTCAGAGGCGCTGGAACCTGGCCGCTCTCTGACCCAGTCCATGCTCCCACCATGTCCTCCGGAAGCAGCAGAAGCAGCGTCACAGTCCCTTTGATCGGAGACCTTGTGGTGACAACCCACAGCTGCTGTAGCACTGTAGAGTGGCTCCCAGAGGACTGTGGAGAGGCCCGGTGGGGGGAGGAGGGCTCTGCCATCATTTCCTTCCCAACTGGCTCTTTTCAGGAGCCTGGAGCTCCCCAGCAGTTTTTCCCTGGTGGAAAATGTCCATGTTTGGTGTCTGCTCAAAGGAGGATCTCTATGGAAAGTTTGAGAAAGATTCCCTCTGGCTGGGGATGTGAAAAAAGGCTGTGCCTTTCCCATTTGGAAGAAAAGGAAAGAACATACTTGAGACGGGGTTATTTTTGTCTCAGATTCAGAAGTCGCAGACTTGAATAGTGCTCCCTGGGCCTGCATTCCCATCACTGTGCTGGTAAAGGAGAATGGAACGGGGCACGCAGAGGTGACGCTGACCTCAAAAATGCTCATGTCTCTTTTCAAGAATTTGTCTTTTTTTTTTCTTTTAGTGCATATAGCCTACAAATAATAAGTGCGCAAGTCTTAATAATCTTATGTAGACAGCTTGGTGATTTTTTACAGAGGTAAATAACCACATAACTAACCCCTAGATCAAGATATAAAACATTTCCAAGACCCTGGAAGGCTCCCTTGTGTTCCTTCCTCCTTCCCAGCAGTCAATGCTTACCCACAAAGCTAATTGATCAGTTTTGCTTGTTCTTAAATTCCATACAAATGTAATCATACAGTATGTATGCTTGACATCTTTTTTCATTTGTTCAACATAAAGTCTGTGAGATTCATTTATGTTTTGCTAGGGCTGCCACAGCAAAATTCCACAGAATTCTGGGTGGATTCAGCAACAAAAATTTTATTTTCTCATCATTCTAGAGGCTGGAAGTCTAATGAAATCAAGCTGTCAGCAGGGTTGGTTTCTCCTGAGGCCTCTCTCTTTGGCTTGTAGGTGGCTGTCTTCCCTCCATGGGTATCCGTGTCCTACTCTCCTCTTCTTATAAGGACACCAGTCATATAGGATTAGGGGATACCCAAAGGACCACATTTTTACTTGATTGCCTCTTTCAAGATCCTATCTTCAAATACAATCACCTGAAGTACTGGGCCTAGGACTTCAACATATATTTTTGGAACCCTGATCGGTGTGGCTCTGTAAATTGAGCACCAGCCTGCAAACCAAAGGGTCACCAGTTAGATTCCCAGTCAGGGCACATGCCTGAGTTGCAGGCCAGGTCCCTAGTTGGGGACTCAGAGAAGCAACCACACATTGCTGTTTCTTTCTCTTTCTCTCTCCCTTTCCCTCTATCTAAAAATAAATTTAAAAAATATTATATATATATATATATATATATATATATATATATATAAATTGGGGGATGGGGAAACAAATCAGCCTATATAATACACATAATATTGATTTGTTCTTTGTTTCATTTTGCTTTTTGTTAAATTTATTGGGGTGACATTGATCCATAAAATTACCAAGGTTCAAGTGTACAATTATAAAACACATCACTTGTATATTGCATTGTGTTCACCTCCCAAAATCAAATCTTCTGCCATCACATATTTAACCTCCCTTTTCCCTCTTCTACCTACCTCCAACCTCAACTGCCATACTATTGTGTCCACAAGTTTTTGTTTGTCTCTTGTCTTGTCTGTTTATTTGTAATTTTTGGTTTTATATCCCATATATGAGTGAGGTCATATGGTTCTTGACTTTTTCTGTCTGAGTTATTTTCACTTAGCATGATATTCTCAAGATTCATCCATGTTGTTGCAAATGTTTTATTATGAATGAGTAGTATTCCATTGTATGTATGTACCACATCTTCTTTACACAGTCATCTACCAAAGCAAATGTGATTGTTTCCATTTCTTGGCCATCATAAATAATGTTGTAACAAGGTTCCTTCTTTTCTCTTTTTTTTTTTAATTGCTGGATTGTATTCCACAGTATAACTACCACTATTTACTTATTCACTCTCTTATCAACAGATAAGATTCCCTGATATCTCCCCACTGTTAGTTCTGGCCCACCTTCTGAGAAGGAAATCCTCAGAGTCTCTCATATCCAGGCCATCCTAGGAGGTATCTCAGAGCAGACCTTTCAAAACATTGTCATCAACCTAAAATTCATGGATTCCGGCTAGACCCTCCACTCCTCCGTTTCCTCCCCTCAAACCTGGAAATTCCCACAGAGCATCATTCCCATGGGTTACAACACTGTCTTTCCTGGTGCCTTCAAACCTCCGAAGACTATCTAGACCTGAAGGTAATAGGATAATAATCCCGACTTATCCAGGTACCCAAATGCAAGTCAGCTCCTCAGAACCAGCAACACAGGGGCCTGTTTGGAAAAACACGAAGCAAATCCTTATCTCATTCCTTAAAGCAAATGAAATCCAGTTGAAGCAAACTTTTAAGTATAAAAACAAGTTGTGGAAGTATCAGAAGGAAAAAATTGATAAATATATTTATAATCCTGGAGTGCAAGGTCCTTTCTAAACAAGATAAAAACCCAGAAGCCATAGAATAAGTGACTTATACATACAACAATCTAAAAAATTAAAACAGTTTGAGGGATGAAAAAATACCATAAAAAAATCAAAATATAAATTTCAAACTGGGGGTAAAATTTACAACACATTTGTCAGAGGGTTGGCTTTCCAAATTTGTGGGGGGAAGAAGAAAATTGTACAAAACAGAAAGAGCCTAACAACCCCATAGAAAAATGAAGGAAAGTTTAAAAACAGGAGCTTACAAAGGAAGAAATGCAGGTGCCCAAAATTGGCAGCACCACCAATTTACAACTCATAGCATTTGATCCAGCAGTATCACTGTTAGCAAATTAACCTTCAGATCAGATATATTGATGAAAGTGGCCAGTACCTATGGTTTGGATGTTCATTACAGCTCTGCTTTGTAAAAGAAAAAAGCAAGAGAGAGAGAGAGAGAGAACTGGAAGCAAGGTAAATTTCAACCAACGGGGAAATGAGCAATAAATTGTAGTATATCTGTTGTAATGGAATACTCCATGCCTGTAACAAGAGAAGAATTTGGCAGACCCATATATAATGGTAGAAATAATTCTCCAAGATGTATTAAGAAGAATGCAATTCACTAAATAATAAGTAGACCTTTTTTATAAATTAAAAACTCAGAGTATAAATTTAAAATGAGAACTACAAATACTCAGAAAAGTGTAACAGTGGCTTAAACAATAAAATGTTTAATTATTGGGAGTCCAGAGTTAGTAACGTAGTCATCAGGGAGTTATCTTTCTGTTCCTCCACCCTCAGGCTGTTTGATATCTTATTATCATTTTCTTTTACCCAATGGCCACCTCTGTTTAAGGCACAATATCCATATTAAAGGCAAGAAGAAGGTAGAAGACTTAATACTAGTGTATGGTCTTCTCACACCTGTCTCTTATAATCACATAACCCCATCTCCACCATCCAGTTGCAAGGGTCTCTGGGAAAGTGGATATCTAGCAAAAAGAAAAAAAAAAAAAGGAAAGGAAGGAAGGAAGAGAGGGAAAAAAGGAAAGGAAGGAAGGAAGGAAGGAAGGAAGGAAGGAAGAGAAAGACATTACCATGATTGGCTTAGCCAAACATGATTTGTCTTCAGTGCCTGGACACATCGCCACCCTAAATAAACTCAACAGAGATTACCTGGGTGATAATACATATTTTATTACAATAATAATCCGTTACTTTAAGCCTAATTCTAAAAACATTTAAAATGAAGAGGTGACGAGACCATCAAATAGGCTAGAGGCACAGCCATCTGGTTGGCTTTATTGAGAGCTAAGGATAGATGATAACCCATATGTTAGTGATTCCAGGTGGGGGCAGTTTAGAGGATCTGTCATGAGAGAAGATAATACAGCAGCTCTAGGAAGAGCACAGGGTCTGCTTAATTTCTCAGACCCCTCCCACAGGGCTACTGATGGGACCGAAAATTTAACAATAGCCTGATCTTTTTTTGAGGACATAAAGTGGACCCATGTGTCCCTCAGGGGGCTGGGGACTTCCTCCAGGGCCATGGTAAGTTGCTTTGTCCAAGGTGCCGCCTCAGTTGAGTTCTACTTAGTCCAAGCTCCTGACTAATGCCCCCAGCTGGAGGAAGAAGTGATCTCACAAAATGCCCTGGGCTCTTGTTAAGCCCTCGACAGTCTCTTCCCTTGAACCAGACTCAGTCCCCTCGTTTGTCAAATGGGGCAAGTGGCTCGATAGTATCAAAGGCTCCTGCTAAGTGTGAAGGCCAAAGTTCTAAATAAATGTTCTTCCTCTACCAGAGCCTCTGCGAATTTCACTCTGAGACTCTGCAAGTCCAACACACCTGGATTCAAATCCCTGCTCCCCCATCTTTTATCCTTTTTTTTTTTAACCATCTTTTAAATGTGTAACCCCTCTGTATTAATTTACTCATATAAATAACAAGGAAAAAGTGACACTTTGCAAGTGAGGAGGCTCTCCTGGTTTCTACTCCCGCTCAACCTACACTGTCTGGGGTCCCAAATGGCCTCCATGTGACCAAGCCCAGTAGGTTCTCCTTTGTCCTTATCACCTGACACTGCCCCTTCCATCTTCCCCTCCTCCTTGAAGCCACTCCCTCCTCTTCTTTGACCCCAGCCTCTCCTGGTTCTGTCCTCCATCTGAAATCACTCTTTCTCATTCTCTCTTATGGCATTTTTTTTCTATCAGCTTTTAAATTCCAATGTTTTTAAGCACATAAAAAGATGTTCCACCCTACTCACAATAAAAGGAATGCAAATTAAAACAATGAGAGATCATTTTTCACCCATTAGATTAACAAAACATTAAGAGTTTGGCAACAGTCTGTGGGCAATGCAGTAGGGAAACAGGCCCTCTTGTGCATTGTAGAGAGTGACTGGTAAAACCCCTTTGGAGGGCAGTTCGGCACAATCAAAATATTAAATGTATAAGAGGATTTAATCCAGAAGTTCCATTTATAAAAATTTGTACTAGAGATAAAACTACTAGACAGATATCCAATATCCATTATCTGCTTCTTTACAATAAAAAGAACCCGATTTTGTTGGCAGTGCAATGAGCCAAACTAAAAGGCATTTCCCAGCCCTGGCTGGCATGGCTTAGTGGATTGAGCACTGGTCTGCAAACCAAAAGGTCACAAGTTCAATTCCCAGTGAAGACACACGCTTGGGTTGCAGGTCACATCCCTGGTTAGGGGCATACAAGAGGCAATCAATTGATGTTTCTCACACATCAATGTTTCTCTCTCTCTCCCTGCCTCCCTCCCCTCTGCTCTTTCCAATAAATAAGTAAATAAATAAAATATTTTAAAGACATTTCTCAGCCCCCTTAAGATAGGGGTAGTTGTTTGATAAAGGTCTGGCTAATGAGATACAAGGAAAAAAGTGTAAGGCTTACAGGAAATTTCCTTAAAAGAATAAAAGACTCAGCTGATGCTACAACATCTTCACCATTGTTGTCTTCCCTCCTGCCTCCTGCCTGGAATGTGGATGTGGTTCTCCATTTGGAGCAGCCATCTTGTAACCAGAAGAAAATGATGTGGAGTTTTGCCATGATACCAGCATATGCCTACCCCAGATTTCTCAGGACTGCAGAAAAAAATTCATCTCTATTGTTTGAATATCTGCTGTGTGAGTTTTCTCTTACATGTAGTCAAAATGAATCCCTCAATGATGTTTGAACATTACAAGATATTTTTGTTGCATTGTTTATATAGAGCAAAAGCCAAGAAACATACTGAATTCCCACCTGTAAGGAATTAACTATGGGACATGCATATGATGGCATACTATGAAACTGTATAAAAGAACACGAGAAATTTTTAGTACTTAAAGGAATAATCACCGGGGCATTTTGTTACATTTTAAAAGAAAGATGTAGAAAGGTAAACGTAATGTGCTAACATTTATATAAAATGGCTTTCCTTAAAGGCTTAGAACATTTTCAGAAGATGTAAGGAACTGGTATGCCTCTAGGAATCAGTAATGAGGAAAAACACATGTCATCTGGTACTGTTAGAATGTCCACCATGTGTGTATTTTATCTTCCCCAAAAGTCAATTACTATTGCACTGCTTTATCAAAAAGAGAGGAGAGAAGAGGGAAGACCAATGATTTCTATGGCATTCTTTTCCCTTTGTTCTTTTCACTGAAAGATCCCATCCCATGGCCTCAACTGCCACGTATATGTTATTGGGCCCAAACCTGAATATATTTGGTCATGAGCCCTGAGCTAATGAATGCCACAGTCATCTATCTGGCCACCCCCCTGGACATCACCACATGGAGTCCCACAGGCACCCAGATTCAGTGTGTACAAACCTGCAGCCCTGCTCCTTGACCCGTGGCCTCACTCAGTAAAGTGCTCCAGCCTTCAGCCAGAGAGGCACACCTGGTGGCCCTGCCACCTGAAAGGAGGAATTGCTCCAAGTCCTGCTTTCTGCCCTCTGTCTCAACTGTCCCCCTTCCATTGGTTTCCCTGATCTCCTTAGAGATCCTGCACTAGTCAGAACTATGCATGAGCATAGAGAGGTGCCCCACGCCATATTAGGGGGGAGTCCCTGCCTTGCCCCTCTGTAGGATGCACCCTTCCCATCACTTTTTGTTCACTGCATTCCCTTTTAGACTAGAGTTCCCATTTCTATGTCTTTCCTGCTAAACTCCTCGAATTGCTAGCAGAGTCCTAAAGCAGGGGTCACCCACCAATCGTACAAGCTAAAAAATGCGGCTATCATCTTACCCTCTACATCCGATCATGTCCCAACCACTCTACTTCCCCACTAATCCCAAAACTCTTCACTTCTCTTCATCTCCGAAGCCACTGTCCTAACCCAGGCCTTGTCATTTCTCTCCCAAATCACAGCCACAGTCCTTAACAGGGCTTCCTAAGTCCAACGTGGCCCCGCTGACCCTGATGTCAGAATGGTATATGGAAAAAGGTAATGTCATCATCATGCTATCCACCAAATAATAATATTTATTACTATATTACATGCTTAAATAATACATAATTATAGTGTTTATAATATATTTATATAAATATAATAGACTATAATAATGTTTATTTAAACAATTATCATTTAATATAATCATATATATATTTATATGTGAATGTATAATAAATATAATCATAATAATATATTATTATTAATTTAAATAATAATAAATAAGTATTGTAAAGGCTCATTGTTGCATTCAAACCTATCACAGCCCGTGGGCCTCCAGAAGCCCTCCACCCTGCCCACTCCTGCCTCACACCTCTGAGCCTGTCTCAAAGCCTTGTTCCCAGTCACATCATACTTCCTCAAAAATGTCAGTGCTTCTAATCTGTGTCTGCACAGACATTCCTTCTGTACATGGAATACTATCTTTTCATTGTCCTTCTCATTATACCCTTGAAACTTAGCTCAGAGGTTACCTCCTTCAAGATGCCATCCATGACATCCAGCCTGACAAAGGGTTAGTACCTCCCCCTCAGGGCTGGGAGCGCTTGTGGGGAGGGATCATGTCTCATTTGACTCATATCACTGGTGTCTAGAAAAGTGCCTAACACATGGAAAGCTTTCAATAAATGCTTGTTGAATGATCCGATGAATGGATGAATGAGTTCTTGCTGGAATAGAATCAGGCATAAGTGAATTACCTCATACCATGCCAGGAACATGCTATCTACCCAACAAATTAACTTTCATCCCTTCCTTCCACCCTCCTGTGACTCAGTTTCCCCCTGTCTTTCCAGCCCTTGGGTACGAGTGGGTGCTGTTGCTGCCAGTACTCGGCCTCATCCGATTCTGAAGGACACCCCCACCCACGTGGCTTGCACAGTGACCTTGAAAGTCCCCAGAGGGTCTCACATCTCAGCTACCTGCATCACATCACATCTGCCATGTATTTACTCTTTTGCCCCAGCCCCACCTCCAGGACCCACAGAGTCAGTGTCCAGGCTCCCAGGATGGCACAGGTGACCCTGCCCAAGGCTGTCTCAATGCTCCTTAGCTTATGCTCACAGCCCCTCACTCCACAGGCTCAGCCAGCGATGGGTACCCAGACCACCTGTCCTCTCCATCCTGTCCACCCCTCCAGCAGGCCTCTTGCTCACACCCACTGTGGGGTGCCCTTACAGTGCTGACCTCCCAGCAGGGGCAGCCTCTTTCCCTTCTTCCTCTCCCAGGCTCCAGAGCTCACCCAGACCTTTCCGTGTCCATTCTGCCTCTCAGGTCTGGCCTCAGCTCCTGGGGCCCTGACTGCGCAGCTGGGAGCTGGATCCCTCCAGCCGCCAAGAAGCCAGAATGCACACAGCTTATTCCCATTGCTGCTTCCCTCCAAATCTGAACTGTGACCAAGAGAAAAAAAGAAAAAGAAAAACAAGAGAAAGAAAGAGAGACGAAAACCATAGGAACAGGACGTCCTTTCCTGTTGCCTCTCCAATTCTGTCAGGGGCTTCATCCAAAAGAGGCTTTAATTGGTCAAACTATGTGTTTTTCACTGAAATAAGATGCCATAAATGAAATATGATTCACATTTGGCACAGCAGGCTGGGGAGAGGGACCTCGCCTTTGCAAGGACCTTCAAAAATTGGGGTGAGATGGAGAGCACCCAGAACCCCCATGATCCCCAGGGGGACAATGACACATCCCCAGGGGCACACTAGAGTCTGTGTACTGCGTCAGGATGCAGTGACCAATACTCTCTGCCCTCACTTCCTGGCTGGGCGCCCAGCACTGACCTCACACCAGCTACCTGTAACCTGAGTATGGGGGTTGGGGGGTGGGGGCACTGCAGCCAGTATCTTGGGGGCCATAAAGCAGAGGAGGCCAAGAGAAACCTTCCATTCTCCAAACAGAGGAGGCACCCAGAGGCCAGTGCAGGCTTCAGCGGCAGGAGCAGCAGCCTCTTTTCTGCCCACACCCGCTTCCTTCTCCCATTTCACTCTGCGCTCCCCTGCATCCCATTTAGATCAGTATGTAGAGTCCCTCCAAGCAGGGAAGAGGCTCCCTGCCTACTGGAAGATAAGAGTTAGAGACCAGAGATGTCAAAATGATAAAAAGAAGTCAATTCAGTGCATGTCACAAACTCAGAACCACCCCCTCCAGTAAGTTTCCGGAGCTTCCAGATAAGCTCATCACCTCACCCAAACTTACCCCAACAGAGGCTTGGAGTTTCCTCAGGAGAGGTCCATTTCACTGACTCGAGGTCTGAAACCCCCTGGGTTGGGGGTGGGGGGCATACCACATCTCTTGAAGGCTTTGATAAGGAGAGTGGGGAATGATAAGGAGGACATTGGAAATCCACCGGGTGTGTGTGATGACAAGTAGGAGAAGGGGGAGAAGGAAGGCAGGGAGGTAGGTGGAGAAAAGGTGGAGGAAAGAAAACTTCAAAGAATTAGAAAGGAGAAGCAGGGGGCCATACCCCAATCAACCCAGCTCCCCAGCAGGTTATAGAAGCCCAGAACCCGGTGGACCAGGATAGTCCAGAAAGCCATTCTGAAAGACACAGGACTCAAAGTGTCCTCCAAGGGAGGGCCAACAGAAAATGAACATCTCATGTTGACAGCTTGGGCCAAGGCAAGAGGAAACACCATCCCAAGAAAACTCCATAAAAACAAATGCATTTCACCCAAGAAGAGAGGCCCAGGGAGGTGTTCTCTGGCAAGCAGTTTATTCCATATATGATCAAAAAAGGCTGGACCCCAGGAAAGGGATGAGGGACCTGGAGTTCCCCTGGGGATGAGGAGGATGGAGATGATGGGCCAAGGAGAGGAGGAAGGGGCCAGCAAGTTGAAGCCAAGACAAGTGAGAGTAAGGTGGGAGGGTGGGGGACCAGGAGGAGCAGAAACGTGCCCAGAGGCCAATGGGAACTGTTAGAAAGGCCAGAATGGCAGAGCAGGGAGCCAGAAGGGACTCTGAAGACCAAGTATGCCCACCTCACAGCTGTGCTTGGCACCAGCCCTAAGGGATGAGCAGGCGAAGTGCCTGCAGGATTTTTGGTGTGCCTGGTGTCTTTGGGCCCCTGCAAAGTTCTGGGACTACCTCTAATCACTTCAGGATCTCCATCTCAGACTGGCATCCAATGCCCAGATGTTGGCTTTGCTTTTCAGAACCTGATATCCTGAACCTTAACTGGCCCTACCCAAGCAAATGTTCTAAAAAGTTTCTGCCCCAGCACCCCAGACAAGAAACCCAGGTCTGATCAGTGCTGAGGACAAGCCAACACTCACTGCCCACCTCTGGGCTTCTATGTCCTCCATGAGGAAAAGGGGAGTCATTACCCCAGCCCTGCCTATGTCACTGGTGCATTTGGATGGAACGAGGTAAATGCATCAGAAAGCTCTTTGGAAACTTCCAAATGTTGTGAAGGTTTATTATGATTATTATTCATGTCTGATTTCACCGCCTCTGTGGAGCCCAGCTCAAGTTTGTGCCTCCGCAATGCCAAAACAACCAGTCAAATCCATCAAAAAGTCACTCAATTGAGTGGGAAAAAATGTGCTATCAAAAAAATACAGCCACCAGCAAATCACTAATGCTTTTGAGAACATGCAGTGGGTTGTTCTAGGCCTGTTTTTACGTTTTTCTAGGGCTTTCACCTCCTATGAACCAAAATTAAAATGATGGTGGAAAAACCAGCCCCTCAATTGTTTCCCAGGGGTGCATGTGGCCTCAAGATGCCAGGCCATACGAGGAGGAAGGAGAGGGAGAAATTCTGGCAGGGGAGAACCACCTTGTGTCACTCTTGACCCCGTTGCTCATAGCAAGCCTTAGGCCAGTGGGTTGTCTTCCATTGGCAAGGTTACCTTCTCCACCTGAGAAGCAACTTCAGAAGGCCCCTACGTGGGCCAGGGAGAAAGAAGGAGATACTCGAACAGCCAGCCAAACCATCAAAGGCTAAAGGAGCCAGGGCCAAGAGATAGAGACCGAGGGTAAAAGGGCTTGGCATCTGATGGTGGGGAGAGAAGATTCTGAGATAAGAACATGTTTTCAAAATACAAATGTCCCACGAGGGTTGCCTTAGAGTGGCAAGTAGCTCAAGCCAGTTTGTTTTGCTTCGTGTGAGCAATTCCACTAAGCATTTTGCAGGAGGGAAAATGAAATCTAATTTCTGAGATGAGGCTTGGCCACCATCCATGAGTTTTATTTATGCAGACCTCTTCAGCGCACCATTCTCATCATGAGGGATCTGCCTCTACGATGAGGTTTCTGGATGGAAATGAGAATATAGATGAGTGGAAAACAAAGTCGCATTCTGAATGTAATACTATCACTTAGCAAGTTCTTACTGAGCTTTCATGAATTTCCCAACCCCTTGCTAGAGGCTGATGGGAGGTGAGGGAGGGACAGGGATGGGGAGAGTGGAGGAGGAGCAAGTATGTGAAAGGCTGAACAAGATACATGGTAGGAGTTGACAGCCAAGTGTGGGCTGGAGCTGTCCCCATGGACAAAATAGGTCTCGAGATAATGTTCAGAAAGACATTTGGGGCAACAGTAAAGTGTCTCTATCCAAATATATTCTTGGTGATTATTAGCATATTGCTGGCAATGGGCCTGGAAAGATGATTAATGTAGTGGATGCTGTCGGTGTTCCACCTGTATACCCTTAAGACCACCTGTTTCATAACTTCACCTGCCAGCAGCTGCAATCCTTTCTTTAGGAGCTCCTTTGGATCACCGGGGCTCTCCCTGCACAAGCAGGGAACAGGCTACAGTGACAAGGAATTAGCATCTACCCTAGCAGCAGTACCAATGACTGATAGAAATGAGTGTATACCCCATCCCTCTCACCCACTGTGGGATAATTCAGGTTCCTGTTCTTCCACAAGCTCCCAGAGCTCCCTGGGATATTAAACCCCAATTTCCCACAGTAGTAACTGGTCTGATAACTCATCTTCCCTTCTCTATCTCACTTTCCCACTCTTTAATTGGTGTTCCCTTGAGATCATCTCCAAAGTAAACTCCTTGTAGTTGAATCCTTATCTCAGAGTCTACTTCTTGGGGTACCCGAACTGAAATTATACTTACGTTCTTATCATCTTTTCTATTTTAATTCCATATTTTTATCTTATTTAATCTTCCAGCAGCCTAAGGACATAGGAATGGGGCATCCCAACTCTAAGGAAACTCTGCACAATAATGCGGCCCTAAAGATTACACAGAAGTATCCTTGCAGGAAGGATATGAAATGACCCATTTCCTAAGACTTTGTGTATCTAGCTATAAATAATATAATTCTATTTCCTTCACACATAAGCAACAACTTAGTTCAGCCAAGAATTCTTGGGTCACAGTCCTAGAATTCTGATGCTAAGTAATTCCCAAAATAGTGGGAATTATCTATGTATATTAATAAAGG
Organism: Noctilio leporinus; assembly: GCA_004026585.1. NCBI lineage: Eukaryota > Metazoa > Chordata > Mammalia > Chiroptera > Noctilionidae > Noctilio > Noctilio leporinus. Next base: position 430,001 of record PVIW01000231.1, on the reverse strand, counting down.
CATAGCATTTGATCTTGGGAAATATGGATAAACAAAAATAAACCATTTATATTTTACTAAAGTAATGGGTTTTTTAAAGTTCAAAAGGAAGTGTACAGTTGACAGCACTTTGCAAGCAAGCATCTATCTTTCAGATTTTGTCCATCACAGTCTCCCAAGATGGTGACAGACATAGTACCTGCTTGAGAAGTGACACAGAGGCATTTACCCCACTTTCTTTAGCAGGTAGAAATTAGTCCAGACTGAATTAGTTTTCTCAGTCTCTCAAAAATATGAAAACTTCATCAGGCTACATTGGAGTATCAGATTCTCAGTCAGACTGGGACAATGCAAATACGGCTATTCACCTAAAATGCAGATCTTAGGGATGGGCGAAGAAACGGGAGCACACGGGGAAACCCACGCAGACACGGAGACACTCCACATACACAGTGACTCGGCTGAGAATCCATTTTTTTCCCTCCAATGGTATTATAATCTATCATCCTTAAATTTGCTAATCTGCTGACCTTAAATCAAGAAGGGTATTCTTTGTTAGCAACAAATATTTATTTCTCAACATTCTGGAGGCAGAATGTCCAAGCGAGACTGCCCGCAGTGTACCGCCGGGGGTCTCCCTGTGTGTGTTTGGGGGATGGGGGCGGTGCCGGCCCTGAGTTGCTCTCCTGCAAGGGCGAGGGCAGAAGCGGTGTGTGGAGAGAGCCCACTTCTGGCTGATAGACCGCTGCTTTCTGGTTATGCCCTCACATGGTTGACAGCGGGGAAGCACACTCTTGCGTGTCTCTTCTTATAAGGGCACTATCCCTCCCTGAGGGCTCTACCTCATGAACTAGTTCCTCCCCAAAGGTCCCATCTCCAAATACTATCACATTAAGGATTAAGGTTTTAACGTATCAATTTGAGAGGAACCAAACATTCCATCCCTAGCAGAAGGTAAGCCAAAAACTAATTTTTTTAATGCTTAACCATAAGGGGAAAGAGAGAACTTGGGAGATGGAACGGATTTTTGGAATCATGTGTCTTCTATAATTTTTTCAAAAAATCAGTTATTGCAAAAAGGAATGAAAGCATTGCTAAAAGAGAAAAAAAGCTGAAACAAATGAGCCAATTGTATATAAAGTTGGTGGAATGACCATACAAAGAATAATAATTTCAAATGACTCAGAAACAGTATTTTGACCATGAGTCCCTAATGAGTTGTAATTTAAGGACAAAATGAACCAAAAAGAAATCTGAACATATGCACAGTAGTCTTAATGCTGGCAATATAGTTAGCATATTTGTTTCCTATTACTGCTATAGCAAATAACTGTAAGTTTAGTGGTTTAAAACAACACAAATTTCTATTATACTTCTGCAGATCAGAAATCTGAAATGGGTCTCACTGGGTTAAAATCAAGGTATCAGCAGGGTTGGGTTGTTTCATTGCTGAAAACTCTAAGACAGAATCAGTTTTCTTGCCTTTTCCAGCTTCTAGACACTGCCTGTATCCCTTGGCTTGAGGGCCCCATCCACCTTCAAAACCAGCAATGGCCATTCTAACCTTTCTGCCATCATTTTGGTTCTAACTCCTCTGCCTTCCTCCTCCCCATTTAAGGATCCTTGTGATTGCACTGGACACACTTGGATAATAGAGAATACTGTCCTTTCCCAGGACTAGGCAATTAAGGAGATCCAGATACCCACTGGGAGTCTCCAATGGGACAGAAATGGGGCAAATTTGTTTCTTAAGCTAGAGGGTGGTTACACAGGTGAATTTACGAAAATTCAGGAAGCTATCTATGATCTGTGTGTTTTACTGTGTATGTAATAGACTTTAATACAAAGTTCACTTGAAAATATTTCGTTGTGTGCAATATTTTAAATTAAAAATGGACACCTTTCTGACCCCCACACCCTGGACTCCCTCTCTAACTACAGCTCATCCCCTCAATCCTCACTCTCTGTGTTCAAATCTCACTAGCCTGCATTTGGTGTCAGGAATGCCAAGATTTTTCTGGTCTGAGACTTTCCTACATGCTTTTCTTCTGCCTGAGGTAAGTTTGTTCCTCACAGACCTGGTACTTCTAAAATTCCAGTCTCAGTTGAAATGGCACCCACTCAGAGAGGCCTGTCATCCTCACCACTCCACCTATGTGTCCCCACCCCCTCCATGATTGTGTCACGATGTCCTGTGTATGATCTTCATTGCACTAATTCATTGCACTTTTTATCATCTATATGATAGATTATAAGATCCATGAAAGTCAAAGTCAGCCCTGGCTGGTAGCACAGTGGATAAGGTGCCGGCCTGCGAACCCAAAGGTTGCTGGTTCGATTCCCAGCCAGGGCAACATAACTAGGTTGCAAGCCAGGTCTCCAGCCAGCTCTGTAGCTGGAGGCAGGTGAAAGGCAACCATACATTGATGTCTCTCTCCCTCTCTGCCTCTCTCCTTTCCCCTCTCTCTGAAACATAATAAATAAAATCTCAAAAAAAAAAAAAAACAAAGTCATATCTTACTCAACATCTTATCCACAGTGACCTATAAAGTGATCAATAAATAACATACATGTATACATATTTGTGGAGTGGAGAAATGAAGAAATGAAAGATAATGCTCTACCCAAGAGTGCAGCACTATGGCCAGACATTAAGTGAAGTTTTATTGACAAAATCTTGTGGCCTCCGTGTAATCATCCTAGATAAGCAGTAACTGGAGACTTGGGATTATAGTTACTTTTACAGCCAATCTTTTAAGCAGAAGGAAATGCATTCAGTAGCACAATGAAAGGAACAATGCCCTTATCATTCCTGCCATCTCCTCACCCTTACCAGCCTGTGTTATCTGTGGCATCACAACACCTTCATTCCTAACACAATGGCACAAAGGATGTCTGCCTTGTCTGAGGATGTGACTGTCAAAGCATCTTTGTGTGCAGGTGTGATGACGCTTTTCTCACACAGCAGGGAGAGACTGCAGGTTGTAATTTCTCCCTAACCCCCTATTATCAAAGCCATGTCACTTTCTCCCAACCTTAGAATGTACCTAAAAGTACTCCTCCAAAAGTACCATGTATAGCTGGAGAAGCTCTCCTAATGCCAAAGGAGATGTCAAGAAAGTAGGAAGATCTTAAATCAGAGATGGGGTCAATAGCACTGAATCAACCCTTCATTGGCACCCTACTCTCAGGACGAAGCCTCTGGTCAAGCCCCTTCCTCCCCTGCCCTGACCCATCACCTGCCCATAGCCCAACCCTGCCCTCTCCACCACAATCTGACCCTCACCCTGCCCACAACTTGACCCTCACTCTGTCTACAGCCTGATCTCTCAGCCTGGCCTCAGATGGACCCCTTAATCCAAGACACAGTCTCATCCTTGAATATGCATCTTATTTCCTTATCCAGATTGTGAACTTTCTGGAGCAAGACACCAATAAAACCTTAGAGACTGAATATACAAGCATAGAATGGCCAGACCATACATCACAATAAAATCATGCCCCCAATTTGTAGCCACCAGCCAAGAAAGCCAAACACCTACAGCAACCAGCCCAGAATGGTCAGGAATTAGTCAATGGCTCCCATTTTCTTTATATTTTGTACCTGCTTCCACTCAGAGCTAACCAGAGAAGGTCAAATATGCGCCCCAAACCCCAGCCCTGTCTCTTCACCCTTATCCTTCCAACTGTCTCTCCCTCATACCACAAATGACTCCATCCTTCTCTTCCCCCATCCAGCCTCTACCCTTTTCCCAGCAACTTTTAAGATCCTTAAAGGCCAGTTTCCTCTAAAGATGCATCCCTTCCATGGGCCAGATCTGCAGAAAACTGTAGGATGCAAACCTTGGACCAGAGCTGAATTAATAGCTATAATTAAGGATCTCCTTAAACCCAGACAAAACCAGCAATTATTTATAGAAGAACTTAGAATTATTTTGAGAACATATGATCCAGGGTTATATGACCCATATCAATTTTACATACGTTGCTCAGAACCTTAGATGCTGAATCCTACATGGCAAAAGCCAATTGAACTGACCTGGATTCCTCTTTCCACAATAAACCTGAAGATCAAAACAGGCCCCAAAATAGGGCAAAACCTCCTAACAGCCTTACCCAAAACATTTCTAATAAAAATCTCCTGGGCCATAATTCAATCCTGCACAATAAGAGAAGCTAAGCTATGGTGCCCCATTGTTTAATCAAACACTGGTCTAGATGTATCTGTGAAGGTCTTTGTAGATGTGATTAAGTAAAGATTACCCTCAATAACGTGGATGGGTTTTATCCAATTCGTTGAAGGCTTTAGAAGCACAAACTGAAGTTTCCCAAACAAGAAGGAATTCTGCTTCAAGACTGTAACATAAAACTCCTGCCTGAGTTCCCAGCTTGCCTGGCTGGTGTGGCTCAGTAGATTGAGTGCTGACCTGCAGACTGAAAGTTTGCTGGTTCAGTTCCCAGCTGCGGTACGTGCCTGGTTTTGGGCCAGGTCCCCAGTCATGAGAGAGGCAGCTGATCACTGTTTCTCTCTCATATCATGTTTCTCCCCATCTCTCCCTCCTTTACCCCCTCTCTAAATGTAAATAAATAAAATATATATATGACATATGTGTGCATATACACATATATACATATACATATATACACATACACATATCAGCAATTGTTCCTCTTTCTCTAGATAACCTCTTAAACTGCCTGGCAGATCAAACAGCTGGATGGCCCACTTCCCAGCTGACCACCTTTATTAAAAAGGACAAATGTATCTATTATAAATAGAAGGCATACTGGTAAAAAAATTTTTAAAAAAGCATTTTATTTTACAAAAGAAAAACCAAGACAAAGTTAAGTCCCTCAATTTAGGTCAATGAGGGTGCTTCAAGGAAGGAAAAAGCACTCAATATACTGCCTTACCCATAAACATAGAAGGCAAATTAACTACAAGTTAACTACCCTTATCAACTTTTGGTAAACATGGGTACTACTGTTTCTACAATAAACCCCGCTTTGTTCCGTTCCTTGCTCAGAGTACACATACAACACAGGTGGCAGATATTTCAAATAGCTCACAGAATTTCCCTATCTCCCAGCTCATACCTGCAGCCCTTTGGCCTATAACTAAAAATGTTTTTCCCTCCTGTTCTGTGATAGTTATTCATCCCTTAGCCAAGGTTTCAGTTACCTGTGGTCAAAAATATTAAATGAAAAGTTCCAGAAATAAGCAATCCATAAGTTTTAAGTTGGGCGCCATTTTGAGGAGCAAGATAAAAGCTCGAGGGTCCTGCTCTGACCAGCCCAAGACATGAATCATCCCTTGGTCCAGCGTCTGTTTGCATGTTGTACAGGCTCCCTGCCTATTAATCACTTTGTCACTAACTGGGTTGTCAGATGGCTGTGCGGTATCATAGTGCTTGTGTTCAGGTAACCTTTATTTTACTTAATAATGACCCCCAAGTATAGGAGTCATGATGCTGTCAATTTGGATATGCCAAAGAGAAGACAGCTTCCTATAAGGGAAAAGATGAGAGTTCTTGACTTTAAAAAAAGAAAACAAAAAAACCTGGCTGGTGTGGCTCAGTGGATTGAGGGCAGGCCTGTAAACCAAAAGGTCACTGGTTCGATTCCCAGTCAACCTGCCTGGGTTGTGGGCCAGTTAGGGGCAGGCAAGAGGCAAGCAATCAATGTTTCTCTCTCACATCAATGTTTCTCTCCTTCTCTTTCTCATTCCCTCCCCCTTTCCCTAAAAATAAATAAATAAAATCTTTTTTAAAATACCATATGCTAAAGTTGATAAGATCTACATAAGGTAAGAACAAGTTTTCTCGCTATGAAATTATGAAGAAGGAACAAGAAAATCGTGCTTGTTTTGCCGTTGCACCTCATACTGTGCAAGGTGCAGCCACAGTGCATGAGAAGTGCTTAGTTAAGATGGAAAGACACTACATGTGTGGGTGGAGGGCAGGAACAAAAACCATGTTCCAACCGACAGCAACGTACTGTGCCAGAAAGCATTGAGCCTGTATGAAAACTTCAGCAAAGGAGCCCCTACAACAAATGACACCAAGCAATTTATTGCAAATAAGGGATGGCTATGCCGACTCTGAAATAGGTTTGGACTAAAAATATAAAAATTACTGAAGAGGTTGCGTCCACCAATAAAGAAGCTGCTGTCACAATTTCCGGCAGCCACTGGAGGGCTCGAGACATTTCCTCTGTGGATAAGGGGCGGGGAGACTACTGTAATTTGAATATACACCAGGGAAGCTATTTCTTCAAGTCTCAAAGGACTTTTCTATCATAACCAAGTTGTGTCTGCTATGATATACCTTTACCTTCTCCACCAGATTTGATGTGTACACCAGGAAAAGATCTTGACACTGTTTGACACTCTAAAGGAAATGCTTTGACAGATCATTGTGCCAACTATGCAATCTCAACCAAGGTATATTAGTTTCCTATTCGTGCTATAACAAATTAACACAAACTAGGGACTCAAAACAACAGAAACTTATTCTCTCACAGTTCTGAGGCCAGAAGCCCAAAACTTAAGGTGTCAGCAGGGCCACATTCCCTTGTCCAAAGGGCTCTAGGAAAGAATTCATTCCTTGCCTCTTCCAGCTTCTGGTGGATGCTTGCAACCCTTGGCATTCTTTGGCTTGTAGTCACATCACTTCAGTTTCTGTCTGCCTTCAGAGCACACACGGGTTCCTGCAGCATCCATGACCACCTTCCCTCAAGGCCTGATACCCTAGACAGCAACCCAAGCCAAGAACTATAAGCACACGTTAGGTACATTCTGACATTGGGGTTCTCTTACTCCCTCTTTGGGAGCAGTGGCATGTAGCCCTCAATCCAGCTCCCTGTGCCCCTCAGAACTCCTAGGAGAAAAGTACCCACTTCTGCCCTGGACAGACCAAGTTCCTTCGAATGTGTAAAAGTCATCCCCAGTCATCTTTTGCAAAAGGCTGACGCTCTGGGACAGAGATACATACTCTAGTCTTCAGGTAACATGGTCCTTGATGCTTTCCTTCAAGCATTCATTTCTTCATGGAAAGACAAAATACTGTAGTCACTGAAAGCCCAGGAGGGTCACTATTTCCAGCTACCACAGGTAAACAATTGAATTATGAAATACTACTCTACAGAGGAATAAATGAAAGGCAAGGGGACCCAGGTGGGAAGTAGATGGGACTTCTGCAGGCTAAGTTATGAGCTCAGAGAGAAGAGAGAAAGGGAGAAGTGGGAGGATCTTAAGTCTAAGGCATGAAGAACACTGAGGTCAGGGAGGCCAGCCTCATCTCCTGATTTTTATCCTGGGACACTTGGAATTTTTTTGCTCCCTCCATCTTTCCATTCCTCCAGGCCATCATTCAAAGTAAATCCTCCTTTCTTCACTGTCTGCTCCAGAGATTGAATCTTGGCCCAGGAGAAAGGAAACAGAAAATGACTTTGGGCCATCTCATTTGAGGGCTGGAAGGTGGACGTCCCAGCAGGAGCTGTCTCAGCCTCCCTAATTGGGATTGGAGTCATGCAACCCGGCCTGGCCTCTCAAGTTGATTACAGGCCACTTCCTCTGAGTTGACTGACTTATTTTAATTCTGTGTTAGGAAGTCTCCCTCATTAGCATTTGCTGCTCCATTTGGGGGTCAGAGAATTTGTCAGATTAGCAAAGTTTATCCCTAGAACTTTCTTTTCTTTATTTTCACCACCACAGAATATCCCTACGGAATATCTTCTCCACACATCCCAGTTCCCTGTCCCATGATAATCAGATCTCAGGGGCTGGAGGAGCTGGCAACCTTGTATGTCACCTCTACTAGGAGGTAAAGGAATTTGTGGTGTCATTAAAAACACCGGCTCTTGGGGTTAAAAGACCCAGGTTATAAAAGTGGAATTCCAGGTACTAATAAAGGAAGATGAGAGATTCCCATAGGCACTGGGTGGATACTACCAGAGAAGGATTGCTTACTCCCCATGAAGCTTAAAGCAATGCTAGCTGAGTCTCCACTGCCCACCTTAATTTTGCTGCATTCCCAGAGCTGTGTGAGTTGGAGTTGTCATTGTCACCAGCTGGAAATATGCATGTTGAGCCTGGTCTGAAAGGTGTCCTCTAGGTTTGGGCATAGTGTTAGCTGGAAGTTCAGAGCAGCCAATCTATAAATTCCTTTCACAATCCCTCCATCAGGCATTGTCTAACTAATGCCCAAGTCAAGTTTTCCTGGGACTTTTGCTCCCTTGCAGCATGCGTAGGCTGGATGGCCATCAAATCTATTCCTCTTTTCCCTGGGCACTTGGCTGAAACATGTTTCCCCCTTGCATCTAAGTGGGGGCATGGACTTGGATGGAGGTATTGTGCATGCCTCCTAATTCCACACTCCCTATTTGTTCTTTGGGCCTTTGAATGTAGACAATCTAGAGGAGGATTCCAGGACCCTGGAGAATAGCCAGGCTCTAGGAAACAGTAAAGCCACACATTAGAAGGAGTTTAAATATCTGATTGTCCTTGCCCCATGGAGTTCTATCCATGAGACCTGCCCAACCAGGTACAATAACATTAGATGTTGAGGCCCTGGCTGGTGGCTCAGTGGATAAGCACTGGCCTGAGAACCCAAAGGTCGCTGGTTTGATTCCCACCCAGGGCACATAACCAGGTTGCAACCAGGTCTCCAGCCAGACCTGGAGCTGGAGGCAGGTGAAAAGCAACCATACATTGATGCTTCTTTCTCTTTCTTCCTCCCTCCCTGCCCTTCTCTCTGACAATAATTAATAAAATCATTATTAAAAAAGAAAAAAAAAAACATTAGATGTTGAGTAGACGAGAAATAAAGTTTCACTGATCTCACCCATGGAAATCGGAAGTGGGGAAGGCAGTATAGTTTTTCATCTCTGTCCCACTCTGAGTTTTCCACCCTAAATGGATCTTCCAAATGTGGTCAGTGTCCTGCTTCCCAGGTTATTTCCTCCCCTGAAGAAAATCAAAAAAAGAAAAAGAAACAAAAGGATATCTCCTAGCTGCAGAAGCAAAGAATTGCAAAGCAAACCGTCACCCCCAGGGTCTCCCTGAGCAGTGGGCTGCTTGCCAGGCTCTGAGCAGAAATATTGTTCCATTGGTGCCCATCCCCAGCCTCTATCCTTTCTACTATGATGAGAAATACAGTCACTAACATTGCACTCCATTAATTTTAGGCAAAAATTAGCATAAATAATCAAAGCATAAGTTGGCCTCAAGTCCCCTGCAGCCTCTCCAACATAGGGATGGGGCTGGGAGGATGGACCATTGAAGACTCCCCTTCCTTCAGAAGCAACATCCTTTCCTGACAAGTGGCCAGTGCTGAGCACCACTCGGCTGCCCTAATGGTGGAAGAGGGTTGCACTGAGCCCTCAGCCCTTCATCTGGAGCCCCAGCTGACCACTGTATGCATCTGAGCTAAGTGGGGATTGGGAAGGGTTAGGTTGTAGGGCAGGTTGTAGCCAGGAGTCGAATGAGACCCCAGTAAGTTTAAAAGTCAGGCTAGGGCTATGGATCCCTAGCCCTGAAGAATAGAATGGAAGCTCATGTTCTTCATAAAGGCTGACCCTAGGAAGTGACAGTGTTAGCCATGTTTGCCAGTGACACGCATGATTTTGTGCCTTTTCAGGTGCCACTGCTATTCAGAGGTGGGGAGGTACAGAAAGAGATTGAACTTGGATTTTCTCTGAAGATTTCATTGAAGATAATCTCCAAGACCCAGATATCAAGTGCAGAGAAACCTTTCGTCCATAGCAATGGAAAAGCTTTCCAACTCTCCTCTGTAGCACTCCTTGTCATCTGAATGTGAGCCTGGGGATGGCAGAGACTTTGCTTTATTCATCATCATATTCCCAGTGCCAGGAGCAGTTCCTGGCATAAGCTGGTGCTTAGTTAACTTGCGTTGAATGAATAATAAAGGTTGCACAGGCCTGGTAGCATGGAAGGGAACTGGGGCATGCTCACAGACAGGACATCTGTCAGGAACGCCTTCGCCAGTATCCCTTTTCATGCAGCATGCTAACTCTGAAAGCAACAACCACTGCACCAGCTTCACCAGGGAGGAAAGGTCCAGATCTGAAACCCTTCACGACCTCTTGCAGTGTTCCTTCAAGCCTCCTGTTTAGGGGCTGGAATTCAGGTTTATCAGCCTAGGGGCCAACTGGGTGGTAGGATGAAACTTTCCTTTTTTTTTTTTTTTTTTTTAATTCTCATTCTACAGGGGTCTCAGAAGGAAGAGAAGATAAACACTGGTCTTTAGTTTTTCATTTTATATAGAAGCCATGCCACTGGGTCACAAAGAACCCAAGAGCCAGCAGGGTCTCCAGGGCTCATCTTGCCTTTATTTCTTCTCCGGTGAATTCTCAAAGACCCAAGTAAAGATAAAAGATGTAATGAGGAAACTTGGGGAGAGCCTGGAAGAGCTTTTCCTAAACTATGGTTATAACAACTTTGGCTTCCTGGGCTGAGAAGGAGGGTATAGGGGCCAGAGGGCTACCTACCTCTCAACATTTTGTGCTTTTCCTCCAAAGCTCTTTCTCTGCTAGGACTTGCTAACATTCTGCCTGTGTCACCCACAGCCAGTGGGTACGGAGGCTGTGAGCTCTCCACTTCCTCTCAGACAACTCTCCACCAGCCTTCCTCGTCCTGCATGTATGCAATGGAGCTCTCCTCCCTGCAGCTCCTCCTTCCCCTGCCACCTGGAGGGGAAGCACAGTGCACACATGACAGCAGACTGGCTGGTATTTTCTATTTGTCTCTCCCTATCCAGTCCTACCCAGGCCAGCAAGAAGATCCCTCAGACCCTCCCCTGCACGTGGTTGCTCTGTTCATACCAGCTCCATACCCTTCTGCCTTCTGTCCTCCCTGTTCAAATCTTGCCCTACCAAACCCTATTCAGCTAACAAAAATAGACACGGCTGTAGAGACTTAACATATATTAACTCTTTTAACCTTGATGCCATTAAGAAGGCATTACTCTTACCCTAACTTTACAGACGAGGAACTGAGGCACAAAGAAGCCAAATAGCTAATATGGGGTGGAGCCTCGATTTAAATAAAGCCAGGCTGTCTGCGCCCCTCCTTCCTTAACCACCTCCACGAAGTGCCCCTTCCCATCCCCCACTTAAAAACACTTAAAACCCCCCTTCCCCAGAAGGAGGCCACTTATTTAGTGCGGCAACTAAGTTTTATTCCAACTTCCGAGATGGAGTCTAGTAACCGCGCAGAAGTTGGTAATATGCAAATCGATGTAAAGCCGTCCAAGGTCTGTCGCCTTATATATAGTCTTGTTTCTTCACCCATCCCAAGCCAGAACAGGCATTTGACCCCTTTCGGAGCTTTTTCCTCGCCACCTCACTGAACGTAGTTTATTAAGACGCTTCTCTGTCCAGTGTCCAGGAGAAGAAAGAAGGTGCGACAGGTCCATCCAGGCAGTCAGTCCAGGAGGCGACTCGCAACGCCATTGTGTGGTCCAGTCCGCAGTCCGCAGATCCCGGGTGCTTGCTGCTCTCTGGCGGCCAGAACCGGGAGTCTGGGCACTCGGGAATAGCGCCTTCTACGCTGCGCGCACCCAAGGGCACCAGCTAGTGACCGAGAGGCTGAGGAAAGGGCGGGAGGAAGGGGGACACAGCTGAGGGAAAAGAAAAAGAAAGCGGGGCCGGGGAGAGGCGCGGGAGGGATCACGGAGCGGATCACTGGGAGAGAGGGCGAGCGTGGGCGCCCGCGGCGAGGCTGGGGTAGCTGCCGCGGTGCTGGAGTGTGCGGCAGCACCCCACACGCTCCGGCCCCCCGAAATCCTGTTTGCCAGGAGCGCAAAGCCCCTGCCCCTGGTGAGTGTGGTGTCCCCTCCCCCCGGCGCAAGCCGCCCCCTCTCCTTCCTGGCGCTGCCCCTCCTCCGTCCCGCCCCCAGCGCCCAGTAGCGAGCGCCGCAGTGGCCGCCGCCTGCACCGCCTGGGCAGGGAGCCGCGGCTTCACCCGCTTGCCTAGGCACTTTCAGAAAGCGAGGCGCGCCGGCCGCCCGGCTCTTCCATCCGGCTCCACGCCGGCCTCGGGGATCCCGGGCCGCCGCCCCTGCCGCTTCGCTCCACTCTCAACCAGCTGCGCTCCGCGTCAAGGGAACTTGGGCAGGACTCCGACGGTACCCGCGCACCGGGCTGGACCAGAGCCCTGCGGCTATGCCTGGTGTCCCCCTCCCTGACAGTCACTTGTCCTGCGCCCTGGCCCGGCCCCAGACGGCCGCGCTTTGAGATGACTTTCCGCGATCTACTGAGTGTCAGTTTCGAGGGACCCCGCCCGGACAGCAGCTCCGCGGGTTCCAGCGCTGGCGGCGGCGGGAGCGGTGCGGGAGGCCCGGCCGCCTCGGAGGGCCCAGCGGTGGGCGGCGTGCCGGGGACTGCGAGCGGCGGCGGCGTGGTGGGCGCGGGCAGTGGCGAGGACAACCGGAGCTCCGCGGGGGAGCCGGGGGCCGCGGGCGCGGGCGGCGAAGTGAACGGCACGGCGGCCGTCGGGGGTCTGGTGGTGAGCGCGCAGGGTGTAGGTGTGGGTGTCTTCCTGGCAGCCTTCATCCTCCTGGCCGTGGCGGGCAACCTGCTTGTCATCCTCTCGGTGGCCTGCAACCGCCACCTGCAGACAGTCACCAACTATTTCATTGTGAACCTGGCCGTGGCCGACCTGCTGTTGAGCACCACAGTGCTACCCTTCTCGGCCACAATGGAGGTTCTAGGCTTCTGGGCCTTCGGCCGGGCCTTCTGCGACGTGTGGGCCGCCGTGGACGTACTGTGCTGCACGGCCTCCATCCTCAGCCTCTGCACCATTTCGGTGGACCGGTACGTGGGCGTGCGCCACTCACTCAAGTACCCCTCCATCATGACCGAGCGCAAGGCAGCCGCCATCCTGGTGATGCTCTGGGCGGTAGCCCTCGTGGTGTCCGTGGGGCCGCTGCTGGGCTGGAAAGAGCCGGTACCCCCTGATGAGCGCTTCTGCAGCATCACCGAGGAGGTGGGCTATGCTGTCTTCTCCTCCGTGTGCTCCTTCTACCTGCCCATGGCCGTTATCCTAGTCATGTACTGCCGAGTGTACGTGGTAGCGCGCAGCACCACGCGCAGCCTGGAGGCAGGCGTCAAGCGGGAGCGGGGCAAGGCTTCCGAGGTGGTGCTGCGCATCCACTGCCGTGGCGTCACCTCTAGTGCAGACGGGGCGCCCCGGGGGATGCGCAGTGCCAAGGGCCACACCTTTCGCAGCTCGCTGTCAGTGCGCCTGCTCAAGTTCTCCCGCGAGAAGAAGGCGGCCAAGACGCTGGCCATCGTTGTGGGAGTCTTCGTGGTCTGCTGGTTCCCATTCTTCTTCGTCCTGCCGCTTGGTGAGTGACGCCAGCCCCTTCCCTTTGTCTTCCCTGAGCCTGTGGCTGTGCCTTCTTGGCGCCCAGGCTTCCATGGCCCTCCCAGATGCAGAGTGGCTCTCCACCTGAACGTTGGAGGCGGACGTAGCAACCTCCCTGGTCTCTTAGACAGATGAGTGGCTCCGCTTTTCCGGAGGGATAAACAAGAGGCTCTTGCTGGTTACAGGGTTTGTTTCACAGGCTTCTGACTTATCTGTCCTTCCCTCTCTTCATTGCCATTACAAAGCCTGAGCTTGTTTGACACTCTGAACCCCACTAAATACAAAAGGTTGTGGAAATCTGTGCAGGCATCTGCCCCTAGTACGTGGTCAGCTGTGAACGCACTCATCAACATTTTAACACACACACCCAGATATCCGTCAGCTCGCACAGGTGGGCACACAGACAGGGTGCCCTGCATTCATTCATGGGCAGCAAGCCCTGGCCAGTCAGCAGCACATCAGCAGGCACCGGAAGCCACCTGCTTCCTCCCAGCACTCATTCAGTTTGGAAACTGGCCCCACTCAGATCCCCTCCCCACCTGGTGTAAGCAAATGCTCTGGGCTCTGACTACTTCAGTCTCTTCTTGGAATTGAGGGAGGGGCTGTGCATGGGTAAGAAAGAAAGGGAAAGAGGCAAATTATCAAATGGAAGGTTAATATTGTTCTGTTGTCATTTCTTAAATTCACTGAGTCCTTTAGATTTTCTGGAAAACTCTCCTACGTCCTCCACAAAGGTTCCTGCAGTCCTGGGAGGTGGGCAGCTCTTCCCAGGAGCTTCCTCCCACGCCTGAGCACCTTCCTGGAAGCCGTGGGGCTGGGTCAGCACAGGGAAGAGAAGAAGAACAGCATTTCTGAGGACAAATTTGCCCTGAGTCATTTCACCCCTGGCTGCAAACTCAGCAGGCCCAAGCCGGGGCCTCCGCTATCTTTCCCAGTCCTGCTCCTTCCACACTCTACAGCTCAGTCAGGAAGGGGACAGTGGCCTACCTCCGGCTCCCCTGCAGTCCCGATCCACACAGCAGCCAGGGTGACCTTTATACATTATAAATTAGAGTGTCACTATCTGCGAAAACCCCTCAATGCTTCCCCCACTGCCCTGGGAAAAACATCCAAACTCTCCACCATGGCCTATGAGAGGGTGACCTTCAAATTTATTATTGTCCAAACCAAAATGAGACAGTAGGACTATTTATGCTTGAACCACAGTCATGAACCAGGAGAGCAGGGACAAACCCAGCTGTGTGGTCCCCTTCTTTGACCACATCCCTTATGCTTTTGCCTTTGCTCTTCCCTCTGCCTGGCTTGTCCTCCCCAACCCCTTCTGGCTAACTCCTCATCTTTTAAGTCTTGGCAGAAATGTCCCCTCTTCAGTCATCACATCTGTGTGTGGCTTGGTTTGGTGTCTGACTTCCCGCGCTGGCCCAGAAGCTCTGCAAGAGCAGAGCTGTGCTGGCTCTGTCATCACCAAACCCACCGCACCCAGAACAGCACCTGGCGTATGAAGAGCAACAGAGCACAGCAGTAAGGACCACAGGGTCTGGCACCAGATAGCCTGGGTTCAAATCCCACGTCCGCTTCTTATTAGCTGTGTAACTTCCAGCAAGCCCCAGCATTTCTGTGGGCCTCTGTTTCCTCATCTATAAAATAAGGATGGTAGTGATGGTTATGATGATGGCCTATAGGGGTTTCATAAGATTTCAGGGAGATATCATGCGTGACTGTAACTGTGGCACATGGTGGGTGCCATGTGAACTGTTGCCTTTGTAGGAAATGCTCAGTATAAGATACGAAATGAATAAATTACCAACTTCAAAATCACCCAGCCAGAGACTCTTAGAGGGACAGAGAGAGGAATGGAGTGGGGAGGGGGCAAATAGGCAGGCAGAACAAGGTTGGTGTGGCCCCCTATAGAAACCCACCACCACTCCGTGTTTAGAACCGCCCCTCCCCCAGCCAATACCCAGGCTCCTTTCCCTGCCATCCAACCCCTGCTCTGGCCTTGCCCAGCTGTGCCCTGTCGTCCTAGCTGCCCTCCCCCTCCTCCTGCCCCTTGGTTCACACCGACCCTCTGTAGGAAATAAACAGCCTACTGCCACCTTGTTTTAACTACTTTTAATTTTTTTCAGTTATAGAATAATGCACAGATAAAAAGAAAATAATATAGCAAGTGCTCATGTACCTATAATCAGCCATGTTAAACAGATGTTCACATTTTGTCATATTTACCTCAGACCCCTTCTTCGGTCTCTTTTCAAAGAATTAGAACACAGCCACAGCTGAGTTCTTTTCTCCCTTTTTTTTTTTTTTTTTTGCTCCCTCCCTCCCCAGAGGTAAATTTGCTATGCATCACTCCCATGTGTGTTTATACCATTCCTACAAATATCTGTCTCCATGATTATAGAGTATTGTTTCGTGTGTCTTTCGGATGTAGGTGAATCGCACCACACCTTGGGTGTCAATCTTCAATTTGCCTTTTTCACCCAAAGTTGTGTCGTTGAGATTTCCCCATGCCCGGACTGGTTCATTTTAGCCGCAGCATGGTATTGTCTGAGTGTGTTGGTGTGGTCTCCCGCTGAGTGTTCCGTGTTTCTAATTTCTCACTGCTATAATCAACGCTGCATAAGGCTACTGCTTTCCGAGGTCTAGGTCACGTGTCCCCTCTTCCAGGAAGTCATTCCTAAATTTCCATGGCCTTTGCGCCTGGCTGGTACACACTGCTCTTTCTCTGCTGCTCCTAACACCTGGTGTGGGGACCCCAGGGTGCGGGGGTGGTGTCCCTGTCTCCTTTTTCCTACTGGTCTATGCTGTTAGCAGCCTCCCAGGGCACCTCATGGAGTCCCAGAGCAGAACCGGGTGGCTGGTGGAGCTGAATTGAGTGGATTCTGGCAATAGCAAACAAACAGAACAGAGGTCAAGCAGGGACACAGAATATTCCAATTGCTATGAAGTGGCTCAGAGGGCAGGGCAGAGCAACAGAGAGAACAGAGAGAACAGAGAGGATGGAGCCTGCGGTAGGTAAAGAGTGGCCTGAGGGCTATGCTGGAGGGACAGGAGGCCAGCTGATCTGAGCTGTCCAGCCCTAGGCCCGGGCCTGGGGGGAGGCAGGCACCATTGAAGGAATAGGGAATATTCTGAGCAGCAACTTTTTTAGGGGGGGAGGGTGGCATCCAAGGTGGCATCTTGGTAGACAATGGCAGTATGTGGCGGCAGTGCAGGGCATTGGGAACTTAGGTAAGGGAGCCAAGGATGGGAGAGGTTGCAGAAGCAGGAATGTAGGGTATGGTTTCCCAGAAAGAGGATGGGGGAGTAAAGAAAATAGAGGGTCTGGGGAGAGGGCCTGGGTAGCCCCCACTTTGAAGAAATCAGGGGGAAGCAGAGAAGCAGGGAGCCAGGAGTGACACCCTGCAGCTCCCAGGTGCTGGCTCTGCACCAGCTGTGAAGAACAGCAGAGATGAGAGGGTTAAGAAAGAGCGGTGGTTGCTGGCAAGGACCATAGGCCATGGAAATGAAGGCACCCAGTAGGGCCACAACCCTGGGGTTGTCAAACAGACCCAGGATGCTCCTTACCCATAACTCCAGGTTCAAAGCCAAGTGGAACCTGCAGGCATTGTGCAGTAGTGACATAGCCAGTGAGCGTCTCCGGTAGCCCAGAGGGCACTGAGGGACATTGGCACAGGGAATGGTTGACTGCCATCTATAAACCTGAAATGCTGTGGGTCAGGCCAGAGCAGCAGCAGAGAGAGTACAAATGAGGTGTTCTGAACCCTTGGGACTCTGGGAGCCCAGATCAATAGCCAGGAGAGATTGGAACAAAGTTTCCAGGCACCTAAAATCCTAAGGGGGCTGAAAAGGGGCTCGGGGTCACCCCCACACCTCCAGCTGCCCCCTTTCCCCATATGAAGCAACTGCAAGGCCTGCGGTAGAGAGGCAAAGGGTCAGCTCTATGAACTTGAGACAACCCATGTCCGACCCTGTGATTTCAGGCAATAAGCCCAGGGAGGGCAGCACCTGCCTTCCCAGGACACCTGGGGAGGTGTATAAGGACACAGGAAACAACACTCAACCCCATGAGAGGGCACCCACCTGCTTGGTGGTCTGTGCCGATGCCCAGCTGTGCTGTCTGCTCTGTGCAGAATGACTACACATCCCAGTTTGCCCAGGACAGTCTGGTTACACGTGTTGACCCATGTGTATAGTAGTGCCCCCCTTTCACTCTCAAAGATGTTCCAGTCTGGACAACGTAGTATATGGTCACCAGTCCTAGGAGGAGGGGCTTTTGGCAGCCCTGCCCATGACAGACAGATATGTACCTTCTGCCCTCACCCCAACAAGCTAGAGCAGGGCTGGGTGCCTAAGAAAATCACGGGACATTATGTAAAGGTCTCTTTTTACAAGGATCTTTTAGCCCAATGTCTACAAACTTGCAGAGTGCCTATGGAGAGGGGCAACAGTTAGGGCCTACTGCCTGCAGACTTCCATGGAGGAGACGTCCGTAAAAGAGCATGACAGGGGTGAGGAAGGCAAGAAACGCACCTGAGGAAAGCCTCTGCACCAGGCACTTAGTGCAAGGGCCCCCTTACCCACAGCCTTTAGGTGTAGAAATGCCAGCCACCCTCCATGCAGGTAAGAGGTAGACAGAGGCACTGCAGGAGCTCTGTCCCAGGCAGGCAAGTACCCATCTGCAGAGCACTTCTTCCTCTCCCAGGTACCTCCAGAGGCTCCGTCTCTACAGATGGTCTCATGGCAGCAGCACCTCAGTGAGTCTGGCTTTGGCCTGCTTGGCAAGTGCCCCCCAACCATGCCCAGAGGTGAGCCTGTCCACTGAGACTTACACACACGCAGGCCTGCCCCCCGTCATTCCTGGTGACCACACGCAGATGCTCAGCTTCCACTCAGCTCTCTTGTGGGGCGGGTCACCGAGCCTCACTGGTCAGCCTCTGAATGTATAGAATGTATAGAATGTGTCTGTCAGTCATACAAAGCAGCTTGAGGCTTGGCGCCCACAGCCCCTTCCAGATATTCCTCCAAGTATGTAAACTACTGGGGGCTCTGATATTGGGAGCCCTAAGACACATTGGGACCCCAGCCACACGTGAGCCATAGGTGGAGCTCCGTCCCTTATTGTCAGCCTAGGTCCTATCATATGGCTGCCTCCCTGACCACCGCCAGGTTCAGTTAGGTGCTCCCTCGTGCTCCAGACACCTACGCATACATTTATCACAGTGTACTGTCCACGTTCTCACACGTACCATCAAGTGTGAGGGCAGAGGAGACTGTCCCTGTGGAGGCATTTGTGGATCACCCTGTGGTTTGGGAAACCTGGAATGTAGAATCTATGAGAACAAGATGAAACAAGATGTCAACAGAATGGATAAATAAATTAAGGTGTATTCATCTAGTCAGACGACTACACACCTAGGAAAATAACAAATCTGATGACTACAGCAACGTGGAGTTTTGGGGACACTATAGCTGGGCAAAATAAACCAGGTCTGAAATGAAAAGCTAACGTATTATATGATTCTGTGTATGTGACATTCAAAAATAGGCAAAGCTAATCAATGGTGATAAAAATCAGGATGGTGGTTACATATGTCGGGGGGGGGGGGTGTTAATTAGGAGAAAGTGAAAAGAAACCTCCCAAAGGGTCAAGAATATTCTATCTTGATCTGGGCAGTAACTGCATTGGTGTAAGCTATACTCTTAAGGTGTCTGCACTTTATAAACTTATGCCTTAATGAAGAGGAAAGAAGTGGGAGGAGGTGGGAAGAGGCTGTGAGCCATGCTGAGGAACTGGTGTCCGTACTGGGAAGTGCCCTTTGGCAGCCATCTGTGCAGGGTAGACTCAGCGTGTGCATCTGCCAAGTATTGGCCAAATGCCGAAGGACCCATCTCCACAGGCTACCTGTGGTCATGCAGGGGTCTCATGTAAGGGTCTACAGGGTGTCTATTCTATTCTTTTCCTTGTCCCGAAAGCTTGAAGAAGGGGCTGCCGTTATATCTCCTATCTGTGCCTTTGTGGCATTTAGCACACAGTAGGTGCTTCATCAATGTGGATAGAGGGAAGAAGTGACAGGACCCATGGCCTCTTCACATCCTGCAATGACACAGATATGCACAAAGATAGCCCTCTTTGTTTTTTATTGTTTTATTTTACTATGGTAAGAACACACCATGAGATCTCTCTTACCAAATGTTGAAGTGTCCAACACAGTACTGTATTGTTAATGAGGCATAATATTGTACAGCAGATCACTAGAACTTACTCGTTTTGCTTAAGTGAAACTTGGTGCTTGTTGATTAGCAATTCCCCTCTTCCTTCTGCCCCTAGACCCTCTTGGATTCTATGAACTTGACTGAAGGCATACTTTGTTTTATTGCATTTCGCTTTATTTGTGCCTCACAGATGGTGGGATTTTAACAAATTGAAAGCAAGACCCTCCACCAGCAAAAATATCACCTCTCGATTTATTTCAGTGTTCTAGAACCAAGCCTGCAATGTCTCTGAAGTATGTCTGTATTTTAGTTTGGTTTGAAGGCCTGTGCTCAATCCACTGAGTCATGCCAGCCAGGGCCATATGGCTATATTTTAGACACCCCATAGAAGTAGAATCAAGCAGTCCTTTTGCAACTGACTTATTTCATTTAGCATAAGAGCCCTTTACGTAAAGCCAACCATCCTTACTAGTGATGCATTGAGGGTACCCCCCTCCCATTTATGTAACCTAAAAAAAAATTTAAAAAAGCAGCTAACATTTACTGAGTAGATTACTGTGAATAAGAAATTAGGCCCTGGCTGGTGGCACAGTGGATAAGGCGCCAGCCTGCGAGCCCAAAGGCCAATGGTTCTATTCCCAGCCAGAGCACATAACCAGGTTGCAAGCCAGGTCTCCAGGCAGGTCTGTGGCTGGAGGCAGGTGAAAGGCAACCATACATTGATGTCTCTCTTTCTCTCTGCCTCTCTCCCTTCCCCTCTCTCTAAAAATAATAAATGAAACCTTTAAAAAAAAGAAAGAAAGAAAGAAAGAAATGATCTAGGGTTAGAGTTTTTCCTTTTTTTTTTTTTTATCATAGATAGTTTCAAACACATACTAAGTAGACAGAGAAGTATGATGATGCCCAAGAACCTGTGACCCAGCTACAACAGCTGTCAATCCAAGATCGGTCTTAGGTCATCTTGATCTCAACCCACAAAATAATGGTGGATTATTTTGACGAAAAATCCAGACATCTTATCAGTTCATCTGTAAATTCTTTAATATGTATTTCAGAAACAGATCTTTTAAAAATTGACCTAATCCATTATAATGCAAAAATAATTATTTAATATCATCAAATATCTACCTAGTATTCAAATGTTGCCTATTGCCTCACATTTTAAAAATATATTTTATCTACTTAGTTTTAGACAGATGTGAAGAGAGGGTGAAAAAAAAGAAGGGAAACATTGATGTATGAGAGATACATGACTGGTTGCCTCTCATACGCTCCCAGCTGGGGCCCTGGCCTGCAACCCAGGCATGTGCCCTGACTGGGAACTGAACCAGCGATCTGTTAGTTCACAGGCTGGTGGTCAATCCACTAAGCCACACCAGCCAGGGCTATTGCCTCAAATTTTTAGTTTGTTTGAATCAGGATCCAGAACAAGTACATACATAGCATGTAGTTGATTTGCATCCTATGTCTCTTCAATTGATAAGATTCTCCTTAGCCCTCAGTCTGGGGGTTGCAACCCCATAGTGCCATTTAATGTGCCCCTCTGTTCCCTGCACCTCCTGTAAATTGGGTTGATCGGATTCAGGCACAGTGGTCTTTTTGTTTGTTTTGGGGCTTGTTTGTTTGGACTTTGTTTCAGTGTGGGGTTTTTTGTTTGTTTGTTTTGGTAATATTAAGATTGGTCAAGGGTTTAGGTGCCATCAGCCTGACCCATCCAGTATAAAGTGTCCCATCAGCCTTTCGCCTGCTGGTTTTAGCAGCCATTAACCATGGCTCTCATTGTATCACTGGGACTTAGAGCGGTGACATTTGAATTCTGGCATCCCTTGTACATTTTTTTCACTAAAATTCTAAGAAGAATTCACCACTAACTGGCTACTTGAAATAAAGTCTGTATTGGAAAAGCCGATTGACCTCAACCTTGACCAAACTTTCAACTCCCTGTCCTTACCTTGTCCTCTGGTTAGTTAGGCCTCCATCCCAGCTACTGCCATGACCCATCGCTTCATCTTCGATTGCCATCTTAAACTCACTCACCTCCACCCACTTCTGTGAGCCCTAAACCTTGAATCTGACCATTCTTTCACATGGAACACACTAGGGTGCTAGTAAATATTTAACAGTTGGCTCTGGAGTGGGGGCTAATTTGTAGCACCTGCCCATTTTCATGCTGTAAAATTCCCACTATGATCAATTTCAACCTACCGAAGAGATATCAGCTGACTTGCAAAGTTCCTAAAAATTGAACAATCAGTTCTTGTGAGGCAGTGCAAACCAATGTCTAGTTGAGCATATGCTAAGGAAAAATCACTTTCCATAGGCAGACTTCCTCCTCGGGGCAGCCTCGGGGTATCCCCAGAAGTTCTACATGTTTTCTTTATGCTTTGAATCTCTCAACCCCTTTCTGTCCTAAGGGGTCTCTATCTGTTACTGCTCAGCCCTCCCTATTTTCCACCTCTCCTCTGCCCACATGCACGGCATGTAGATGTGTCTCGAGCTTCCAGTAAAAGTGATTCAGCCTCAACTCTGTAGTTCCTTCGCCCGTATCCCCACATCCCCTATAGCCTTTCCTCCTTTTTACACACTTGAGAGAATATTCTGTGCTACTTACTTCTTTTAAAAATATTTTATATTAGTCTTCTTTATTATTTTTTTGAGAGAGAAACATCAATTGTTTTTTTGTTTTGTTTTGTTTTTTGTTATCCCACTTACTTATTCACTGGTTGAGTCTTGCTATGTGCCCTGACTGGGAATTGAACCTGCAGCCTTGACATATCAGGACAATGCTCTAACCGACTGAGCTACCTGGCCAAAGCCTATTTTTATATTCATCTTAATCCTAAATATCCGAGCTGAGATTGGAACCAAAGCTTCCTGGCTCCAGAGTCTTTATTACTTCCTGCCAGGGTCAGAGGTCAGGCTGGGGCCAGAGCTCAGGTCATTTGACAACCATAATTTAAGCTTTAAATCTCACTGAACCCCTCAGCCCCTGCACTAATCCCCCAGGCCCAGTTTCATGCTCCTTTATGCCCCAGATCCTGGTCACAACAGGTCATGAGCATCAGTCATAGGACAAAGTCACTTTCTGTGTGACCTGATCTTCTCACAGACCCCAGGAGACCCCCGAAGCACTTGAGCCCATCCCTCAAGGGAAAAGTCTCTGAGTGCCTGAGCCCTGCCCCATGAAGTCTGCTAAGAATGCTGGAGGACTTGTCTGCCGTGGCTTTGCGGGTGGTGACCCAGCCCAACAGGGTTCCTGGGCCCCTGAGAGCCGGGATTGCAGCCTCATGGGCAATGTCTGGCAGCTGAGTGCTGGGATTCCCAGAGTGACCATTGCCTGGGACCTTCTCCCCTCTGGCATAAGCACTGATCTGCTCAGACCCATGGGCCATTTGTCACTGCAGCCCCAGAGCTGAGAGGCTCATGCTCTGATCAGGGTCCAGTCCAGCTGAGCTCAGGAGCCATTTGGCAGGGAGCTCAGCATAAAGGGCTCAGAGCTTCGGGTGTGGCCACTCCAAGGCCACCGATCAGGAAATAATGAGCTAAGAGGTGACAACGTAAAGGGAAAGAAGGGGGAGAACGATAAAAGGTGGGAAGGGAGAGAGAGGGAAATGAGCAGGGCCCAGAGTAGGACTCAGGACAGGTCTGTGACTCCCTTCTTACCTTGAGCTCCACTGGTCAGCTCTGTGGCCCTAGGAGCTGCTCCTCAGCCCCGACGAATGGCGAGGGAGTAGGAACGGGGGAAAGCTGGTGCAGCCTGATATTTCATAGCTGCTGCAAGTTTTGAATAAGGCTGGCTGTGAATTCTGACTTTCTGCCAAGAGAGAACAAATTCTCGCCTGGTGAGGCCAAAACGGTGCTGTTAATCACTCCGTCCACCCCTCGGAGGCTTGGCCACATTGGTCACCACGAGTCCTACCTGGCATCTCAGCATCACCTCCTAGTCTTGGCCATTCCTGTTTCCTAGACTGTGATGACCCAGGCTGCAAAAAGCCAACCCCACAGGCTGCTGCCTCAGTTTCCCCAACAATATACTTTCCCAAACTGGCCCAGCCAACATGCCAGAGAGTGGGGTCACCTGCTGATACAGGAGAGGCCCCGCCACTTCTGACCAGCAATGTCTGCCCGCCCTGCACATTAGGTTAGACTCCTGGCAAAGGCACCCCAATATAGGGAGTGGGGGAAGGCAGGTGGGAGCAAGCTAGCTGGAGACTCACAAGAGAGAGTAAGGTCAAGGAGCGGAGTGAAGCAACCATTTCCTTCCTGCGTCCTCACCGCCTCTCCTCATTGGCAGCTAAATGCAGCTACTGCTCTGCTCCAGCATGTCTGTTGTGTAGGGAGAGGTGGATGCCGGTGTAAACGCTCCTGTCCTGCCTTTCCCAGCAGCGGGTGGAAGAATTGGTACAGTGACAAAGGTGTAATCCTACTATTGTAGGTTGGGAAGCAAGCAAAATGTCTTAAAGACATGTCCTTGAGTGTCCTGAGTCTCGTTCCTGGATGCAGAGCCTGCAAGTGACAGACGGAAGGCAGCTCTCAGGAGGCACCTGTGAGGAAGGGAGGGAAGCGGGCAAGGTCAGGAAAGAGCTAACCCAGGATATGGTCTCAAAGCCTGGCTTCAGCCTGGTCCCACCAGAGCCCTGGAACAAGATCAGCAGCACGGCCTTGTGCCACCTGGAGGCAAAGGAGTTGGCCTTTTCTAGCCCTCATCAGCCTGTCCCTGGCTGTGAGCTGCCCCTTAAGTGAGGAGGTGTCTTCCCCTGTTTGAAGTTGCTCCCATTGGCCGAGGGCAGCTCTCCAGAGAAGGGGCTGCTATGAGCCCTAACAGCCAACATTCACAGCAGCTGGAGGCCTCTGTGACAGCATCTAGTCTGAACCTTAGAGGTGACTTTTGAGCAAAGACTTGAAGAAGGGGAAGGAGATGACCAAGCAGCTTGGTGCTCCTCTTAGGAGGTGGGGGTCTGTTTGATGCTCTCCCCTGAGAAGCAGCTCCTACAAACAGGCAACAGCCCAGCCTTTCTGAGTGTCTGGCTGGATATGCAGCCAGCAAACCCGATGTGGCAGGCCCCACAGGGCATCCCTAGAGGCCATACTGAAGACCAACATACACGCCTGCCCGCTGGAGGCAGAAGTAAGACGTGCTCAAGGAATACATAGTCCATATATCAAATTAAAAAGTTTCTGTTCAGCTAAAGAAAACATCAGCAAAATTCAAAGGGAACCAACTGTATGGGAAAGCATAATTGCCAATGATACCTCAGACAAGGGTCTGATCTCCAAAATATATAAAGAACTAATGTGACTCAACACCAGGGAGACAGACAGCCCAATTAAAAAGTGGGCAAAGGACCTGAACAGACAACTCACTGAGGAAGATACACAAAGGGCCCAGAAGCATATGAAAGAATGCTCAACATCACTAGTCATCAGAGAGATGCAAATTAAAACTACAATAAGATACCACCTCACACCTGTCAGAATGGCAATCATCAGCAAATCAATAAACAACAAGTGTTGGCGAGGATGCGGGGCAAAGGGAACCCTCATACACTGTTGATGGGAATGTAGGCTGGTGCAGCCACTGTGGAAAACATTATGGGGTTTCCTTAAAAAACTAAAAATGGAACTGCCTTTTGATCCAGCAATTCCACTACTTGGACTATAACCAAAGAATCCCGAAACACCAATTCATAAGAACCTATACACACCTATGTTCATAGCGGCACTATTTACAATAGCCAAGTGCTGGAAACAGCCTAAGTGCCCATCAGTGGAGGATTGGATCAAAAAACTTTGGTACAATTACACAATGGAATTCTATGTAGCAGAAAGACAGAAGGTACCCTTTGCAACAACATGGATGGAACTGGAGAATATTATGCTTAGTGAAATAAGCCAGTCAGTGAAGGACAAATATCATATGATCTCACCCATTACGGGACAATAATGAGCAAAACTAACAACAAGCAAAACAGAACCAAGTATATAAATACAAGGAATAGGCCTTCAGTGGTCAGGGGGAACGGGGTTGGGGGGAGGGAGGAGGCAGAGGCAAGAAAGGGGAGCAGCTTAGACAAGAACCTAGTATAAAGAAACCATGGACATGGACAATAGGTGGGATTGACTTTGGGGGGAATGGGAGGGTGGGGAGGGGGACAGAGGGGAGCAAAAAGGGGATGGATGTAATACAACAACAATAAAATTAAGAAAAAAAAAAAAAAAAAGGAATACATAGTCCAGAAACTACTACTCCCTCCCCAGATGCCCAGGGGAGCGGGGTCAATCACTCCCCTGGAGAAGGTAGTTCTAGGCCCGGGTCTGAAGCCAGGCTGACCCCCCGCTGTGGAGGGAGGAGGGCCATCCCTGCCTGGCCAGTGTGCGAAAGCCCAGAGCTGGGGCTGGGGCAGCGGCCAGAGGAACAAAGCAAGTGTGTGTGGCTCCTGACCACCAGGATCCCTGGAAGACCAGGGAAGTTCTATTTCTGCATTTACATGATGCTACAGGAAGGCCAAGGGCTTTAGAACTAAACTGATTCAAAGTTCAAAGCTTGACCCTGCCCCTTGCCCTCTGGAGATAACGAAATCTTTCTGTACAGTGGGATGGCAGTGCCATGAAAATGAAATGAGAAGGGCATACAGGGCCCAGCATGGAACCTAGTAGGTACTGACCAGTCAGAAAGCATTAGCTCACATTTCCTTCCTCCTCACTTTAGAAGCCACCTACCCAAACACCACTTACTCATTCATTCAACAAATATTGTACAGCCCTTGCTCTGGGTCAGGTACTTGTGTTAGAGTTAATCCCATCCCTGCCTTCAGGAAAGCTAAAGTCTAGCAGAATTGATAGAGCAATCATATATTTATTAAAGTAGGGGCGTTCGTGACAGGGTACCTAACCCAGGCTTGGTGGAAGAGAATGTCTGACTCGAGGCTGGAGGGGTGGGTGGGGGGAAGAAGAAAGCACTGTGGGAGTCGGAACCAAGCGGAAAGGCGGAAGGGGCCCAGCCCCAGGGGAAGACCTGCTTGTGGCTTCACATGGCCAACTTTGGAGGGAGTTAAGATGAAGACAACACTGGGTCCTAAACAGCCTTGGATGCAACACAAGAAAGTTTGGGCTTATTCCACAGAGCCACTGAATGCCACCATGCACAGTGTTCAGAGGGGAATAGAAAAAAACCATTTTTCATCTTGAAGAAAAAACCTCCAGCAGCTGTGTGCAAAGTAAAGAGGACAGAGGACCACTGGGCGACATCCAACCTTGCAAACAAGATGAGATGCCAGGCTCACAAAGGCTTCAGGAATGATGAAAAGAGAGGAGCCCTACTGGGGACAAAGGTGAATGCACCGGTCGCCGTGACCAGTCAGAATCACAGGGACTCATTCTGCAAACTCAGCAAGTGTTGAGCACCCACTGTGTGCTCAGCGTCCCCCTGAGGTCTGCTGGGTGATGGGAGAACAGCATCAAGAAAACAGACACAAGTCCTGGACCATGGGCCGCAGGGAGAAAGATGGTGGCCACAGTGAAGACTCACTCAGTAGTTCAGGAGAAGGTGGTGAGTGCCATGAAAACCAGAAGAGCTGGTTGAGGGGAATGGGGGGCACAGGTGTTGGGGAGGACATTGTAACTTTCCATGAGAAGTCAGAGACACCTTACTTCCTTTACAAGACTCTTCTTATCAGGCCGCTCTCACATCTAGCAGTGGGAACATGAGGAAGAAACAGTGAAGGAAATGGACAGAATCAAAAATCCACAAAAGCGGCACCCTGGAAGCCACAGTGAGGTGACAGGTGCCGGGAATGTACAAGAGAAGTATCTTCCCATTGGGGGCCTGTGTGGGTCAGGGCGGTGGGGCAACGTGGTGGAGAGAAAAGCAGGTGCGGATGAAGAGGGCGCAGCTATGACAGAGGTGAGCTCACAGGTGACTGGCTGGTGGCTCGAGAGCGCCACAACACAAATAGAGCATGGGCCTGGTCAGCGGTGGGCTCCTTTCTTACCAAGGAGAAAGAGAGGGGAGGAAGGTCTGAGTGAGTCCCCAACTTCTTTGACCTCTGTTTTCTTCATGAAACAGGAAGTGAGGTCAAGTACCCTGGAGAAGGTGAAGGGGCAGCCAGAAGGCTTGTAGAGGCATCAAGGCTCAAAGGGGCTGGTGCAGGAACAAGGGAGAGCTGGGACTCACAGTAGCTGGAACCACGGTGATAACAGGGGACGGTGCATGATGGGGGGATTCTGGGATCAATAGGACAGATAACGGGATGCACGGTGCAATAGGAAAGAGGGGTCAGAGGGCATGGAGCTTACCATTCAAGGTTAAGACAGACAGGAAACTGACAGAAATGAGTAGATGCGCTAGGGCAAAGTGGAGAGCAGTGAGTCCAGCTAACTCTGCTCACTGGAGAGCAGGTGGGGTGAGGAAGGCTTCCAAGAGGAAGTGCCACAGAGCTGGCACTACCAGGTGAAGGAAGGCGGAAGGGCATCCAGAATGATCCTGCGCAAAAGCCCAAAGGCATGACTGAGGAGCCCGCTGCGGCCAGAGGGCAGTGAGAAGTCAGTGTGGTCACTTAGCCGATGCTCATAAAGAAGGAAGTCAGAATGCAGAGAGAAGCAGGGACCACAGAGAGAAAGGAGGGCAAGGGGGTGATGCTGGGCTCCTGGGTGGAGAGGTGGGAAGGTGAGGGAGGGTGTCCCTGAGAGCCTCGGGTTCCAATGACTGTTGCCATGATTAGTTAGCACAGCTGGGCTTCATGCTTGCCAGAAAGACTGTGAGCAAAGTGGAAGAGGGAGAGGGAGCTGGCGCAGGGCAGAAACGGGGGCTGCCAGGTGCTGAGAGAGAGTGACCTTGTCTCAAGCTTTCCATTGGGGCTTTCCTGTATCTGAGCTACGGGTGCTGGCAGAGTGTGTGCTGGGTAGCTGGAGAGGGACGGGGACGCAAGACAGGTGGAGCAGCTGGTCAACCTGAGTAGCCCTGACTCAGAGTGGCTGAGAAGCAACTTGTCCAGTGATGCCCCCACAGCAGGGCAGCACTTCAGGGACAATGCCTGTGAGCCAAGTGCCATCCTCAGGGGTCTCAGGAGGAGACAGCATGTAGCACTGTGAGCAGAGGTAGGTGTGAGGCTCAGAACTGCCATCTATGAAGGGAACAGGAAAGGTCTCCTAAGAACTACTGCTTGTAGTTCTCAGATGCACGTGTCTGCATTTTCCAGGCAAGATGTCTATGCATAGCGGGCAGAGAGCAAATAATGTTGTGGTGGATGCTGTTGGTGCCTCACTCATCTCTCCTAGACCTTCAGTGCACTAGTGAGCTAACTTCTACCCAAGCACCTGCCTTTGTCTCTCTGCCTAGGGGCTTTCTCTGCCCACCAAAATCCTCCTGGTCCTCCTGCACAGCAGGCAGGCAGTATGGAAAAGTAAGCAATGACTTATGGGAATGGATGCCTAGATACCCCCCCTCCCTCACCCTACTGTGGGGGCAGGGGCAGATAACTCTAAGGTTCCTGTCCTCCGTGGCCCCCCAGAGCTCCCAGGAATTCCGAAACACATCTTTTATTGGCTTTCTTCTCTTCCCTACCTCTGTTTCCCACTCTACTACTGGTGTTTCATTTACCTCTCAAATGAACAACTTGTGTTTGAATCCTATTTCAGGGTCTGCTTCTGGGGAGCCCAAAGACAGAAAGTCAGCAGAACACAGTAGAAAATGGGGGGCGGGGGGGGCGCTCTGAAAGGCTGTTTGAATCCGAGCTCCATTTGTGTTAGGAATTCCCAGCTGGCAGCAGGCTTCCACACAGGTTGGGTGACAACAAATTCAAAGAGTAATGGTTACAAGACCCAGGCCATACAATGTGCCATGTCACCCACCAATCCAAATCAAAGCCACACTGATATCAATGCCCTTTGGCCAGCTTCAGCATAGTCCACTGAAAGCATAGTCGGCTGATTTGTCATCTTGGGCTAAATATAAAGAACTGTGGCCTGAGTCAGAAAGTTATTTTCAGCACTCTGTCTTACTTTGCAACCATTGAGGGATGCTGTTCAGAGGGCTGCTTTCCTGGAGGCTGAGGCCAACCCTAGTGGACGCCACGTTCCAGGGACAACTACCTTGTCTCCTCCATGCACCCTGACTGATGTCAAACCTACAGAGTCTGGGCTTCTGTTTCTGTTTCTAGGTACCTCCTGCTGTCCAGAGGTGGGAGATGGGTCCCTTCCAGGTCTGAAGTGTCCTCGCTCAAAAGCCACAGGAATAGGGAGAAGGGGGTGAATTATAGCACTATTTAATAAGAACTTCAGTTCTAGACCCTGAAATGAATTAATTCTCACAAAATCCCTGCCAGAGAAATATTATTGTCTGTATTTCACAGAAAAGAAAGTGGGACATCGCTAGCCAGATAACTTTCTCAGGGCTCCACAACCAAGGTTTGAAAGGCCTGTGCCACACAGTGCTGTGGGACCTTTTTCTTCCTCCTCGGTGTCTCTTAGCACCTGGAGTTCTGTATATGGCGAGAGGTGGGTGATATGCAAGGACCCCAGGTTCAAGGAGGGAGCATGGTGCCTCTGCCCTCTCAGGAGGGGACCCTGCTCTTATTTCTTTGGGGGTAAGGGAAAGAGAGCAGGTCCCATGATTTGTCAAGGACACCTACACCTGGCGTGCTTAGCCTCTTGGCACCAGTAGCTTCTGCTGGAATGGGACATGCCTGCCACTTACCCTCTACCCCTGAGGCTGCTGAGGATGAGGCTGAGAGAGTGGCCTTTGCTTCCTGGATCACATCTTGGTGTTTTGTTGGGTACTTTTTTGGAGCTATGACTCCTTTGGGTGCACAGTGGAGTGCCAGGGGAAAGGTTTATGGGAAGGTCTTCCTGGCCCAGCTCAGGCCCCAGTGCCCCCACCCTTCTTGCCTAACACTGTCCCCTCAAAGCCATCCCAAAGCTTTCCCCAACCACTCCCACTGGCTGTCCTGAACTCCAACAGTCATAAGCATTTTTTTTACTGAGGTTTGAATTCTAGGCCCTCTCGCTCACCTGCTTACAAATATCCATGGCTTCTAACTGCCCACAAAATAAAAGCTAAACTTCCTAGAATTTAAGGCCCTTCCATCCCAGTGAAGTTTCCTGAGCGGATCCTATGTGACTCTCCCAGGCCCCAGACTTGCTATCCTCTTACCCATCTGTCCTTTCCACTCCTGCACTCTCTGCCCTACCTATCTGGCTGGCTCCTGCCTATTCTCTGAGACCTCTGCAAGGTCCCCACCCCGCATGCTGAGCACCACCATCACCCCACCTGCAGTGCCCATGACATTTGATCCACGTTACTCACAAGGGAGCAGGGTGATGTTTGATGTGAGCTCAGCACAGTACCTGGCATAGGGAAGCCTTGCTCAACACTGACCAGGGGTTCTCACCCTTTTTTGTGCCTGGTACTATTTAAGAGCCCTTCTCAGAGTCATGCTTTCAAATGCACTGAATAAAATACAAAGGGCTGCAAGTAAAGCCAACTTTATGGAACCCCTTATCAAACTCTTTTTTAAAGGTTTTATTATTTTTAGAGAGAGGGGACAGGAGAGAGGCAGAGAGGGAGAGAGACATCAATGTACGGTTTCCTTTTTCACCTGCCTCTAACTATGGGCCTGGCTGGAGACCTGGCTTGCAACCTGATTAAGTGCCCTGGCTGGGGAATCAAACCAGCAACTTTTGGGTTCACAGGTTGGCATCTTACCCACTGTGCCATCAGCCAGGCCTCAAACTATTTTTTAAATAAAATTTGTGATGTAGTAATAAATGTGCTTCTATGTTAAGGCATGAAATAAGGTCTAGAGGTGCATTGGAACGACCACCATCTCCAAATAGCTAGGAGCGTAGCCAATAGCAACTGCAATTACTGAGTGTGAGAGCAAAATATCTGCAGGACCCGCTGATATTAGGAAACTGCCAACGTTGCACTGGTTTTGAGCTACAAAAACTGTAATTTCATATAGGTTTGCCTAATTCCACTTCGGCTTGTTGCCCATCCTCGTCATTGAGGAAATGCTCTGTTTCAGGTAGTTGTGGATCATGAAGATGACTCTTTTTCCCCATCCAAGTTCACGGACCCCCTCGAATGATATCAGGGACCCTAGGAGAGAGAGCTTGAGACCCCCTCCCTAGCTGATCACTCAGCTAGGGCCCCTAGAGGTCAGGGAGGGTGGCCCCATGGTGTCCCTGGGTTGTCTGGTCCTCCTTCCTCCTGGAGCATCTATCTAACCCTCCTGCGTCTCTGCTCCATGCAGGTTCCCTGTTCCCGCAGCTGAAGCCCTCCGAAGGAGTCTTCAAGGTAATCTTCTGGCTGGGCTACTTCAACAGCTGCGTGAACCCGCTCATCTACCCCTGCTCCAGCCGCGAGTTCAAGCGCGCCTTCCTCCGCCTCCTGCGCTGCCAGTGCCGGCGCCGCCGGCGACGACGCCCCCGCTGGCGGGCCTACGGCCACCCCTGGGGGGATTCGACCAGCGGACCGCACGCCGACTGCGCCCGCGGCCCCGGTGCCGCGCTCCCGGGGGCCCCCCTGGCCCTCACCGAGCTCTCGCCTTCAGGCTCCCCAGGCACGCCTGAGGTGCAGGCCCCCGCCGCCGGCTGCGGAAAGCCGCCCTGCACTTTCCGCGAGTGGAGGCTGCCGGGGCCGTTCCGGAGACCCACCACCCAGCTGCGTGCCAAGGTCTCCAGCCTGTCGCACAAGATCCGCGCGGGGAGCGCGCAGCGCGCGGAGGCCGTGGGCGCCCTGCGCTCGGAGGTGGAGGCTGTGTCCCTTAGCGTCCCGCAAGGTGGCGGGGAGGGCGCCCCCTGTCAGGCCTACGAAATGGCCGACTACGGCAACCTCCGGGAGACTGATATTTAAGGACCCCCGAGCTAGGCCTGGGGTGGGGTGTGCTGGGGAGGCAGATAAGGTGGGGTGAGGGCGAGGATGTGGGGTGGGAGGCTGGCCTAGTCCAAAGGCCCATGCGGATCAGGGACTCGAAATTGAGGCGGGGTGGGGGGTTGCCCTGGAAGGGTGGAAGGTTATGAAGGGCCCCCACGTGGACACAGTTGCCCGAGCTCCTTCTTTACGGGGTGGGGTTGCGGAGTCCGGGGAGCCATTTGCCCCTATCTGTTTGAGAAGCACTGCCCTATCAATGCCTT
The DNA here is from genome assembly GCA_004026585.1 of Noctilio leporinus. NCBI lineage: Eukaryota > Metazoa > Chordata > Mammalia > Chiroptera > Noctilionidae > Noctilio > Noctilio leporinus. The sequence continues at coordinate 397,285 of PVIW01000231.1, read as the reverse complement.
GAACCCTGGGCAGACAACCCCAAGTACAGCCAGGCAGGCTGGTTCCTCCTCTTGGGGAGAAAAAGTGACAGAGACCGTGCCTGGCTGCCCCAGTGCCTCCCTAGGGGAAAGTCATTGGGACCAGGGCCTCTCAATGAGGCCATTTCTGCTCACTGCAGACGGGAGGAACCTTGAGGACCCGTCACCACCACCCACAACTTTGGTGGCAGATTGGACAACCATTTGAAGGCCTGTTTGCTTTATCCATGGACCCACTCTCCTCTGCCGGAACCCCAGGGGTGTCGGCAGCCCCTGGCCCTGCCCCTCATTCCGTCCCCCAGGGCCTACTGTTTACACTGTGTACATAGCTCGTTGTGCCTGCGTCCGTCACCACTCCCTGGGAACCGGAGCCGGCAAGAGGGGAGAACTTTATTTGTCATTTTGAGACATATTTATTGGTAAGAGTACTTCTATTTTGTCCAAACTGTGCAAACTGTCCCTCTTTAGCTTACAACCTATAAAGAACTCTCTCTCTCTTTTTTTCCCTTTCTTTCTAAAATCCTTCGAGTACTAAAGGCCCACAACAGGATAGAATGGATGTTCTTTCATCTTTCTAGTGTCACCTTAACTGTCTCTTTAATTGATGGCTGCTATCCTTTGGGACTGTGAGCCTGACCAAAGGACTCTGGAAGAGGAAGTTGTTGACTTTTAAGATCCACATGATTAGTCTTGGGAACCAAACTAATCAATCATAAGCACACATTTCACTTTGTCTATCTCCCCAGATGTACCTATGCTGCTCTGAGGGCCTTGGTGGGGAAGGCAGCCATCAGTTAAATAGGTGAAACATTACAAAGAAAACTATGTAAATCCAAGCAGACAGATATTCGTGGTGAGTGAGAGAAAACCTACCTAGCAACAGTGCTTGTTACTCAGAGCTCTGAGTAAAACGTCCAATACATCACATTCCCAAGAGATTGCAAGTAATTTAGTCTCTGCGGGATAGTGTCAACCACACACACTCAGCCAGCATGGGAGCAATGACTTGGCCCAGTGGACCCGTGGAAGGAGAGCTAGTTAGACAATACCCTAAGGAGTCTGGAAGTGTCCCGAAAGTGGAAGATCCAGCTTCTGGGGCCAACATGGACTGTATTTTAGCCCAAGGTTTCCATCCTGTATCGGGAAGGTAGTCTGTTTGAAAGGTCACCACAATTTCAGACCCCTTGCTCCAATCTTAAAAAATAAAAAGTCAGCTAGTATCAGGGCTCAGGAACTGACATTTTACTTTGGGACTACAGCTGTTTCTGGACTTTGAGGCCTCACCCGAGGCACAGGAAGGGCAGTTTAAGGTGAGTGTTGGGAGCATGTCACACACCCCAGGAGGGCCCTACTTTGCAGCACACTGGCCACCATAAAGCCGGAGACACTGGGAGACAGCCCTTGTGGTCTCACAGAGAAGGGGTTGTTAGTCAAAGCAGGGGTCAGCCATGGGGCAGAACTTACACCAGAGGACTGAACACTAGGCCCCTGGGCAGCGGTCAATGGCAGGGGAGGGGCCCTGAGTAGGGTGAACTGTTACCGCAAGCCAGGGAAGTTGAGCCTCCCGGAGGCCAGCAGTGGGGGCAAGGGAGCAAGGCTGGGAAGGGATCTACAGGAGGATTTTTTAGGTGGGGGAGAGGATCTCCTTGCCCTGTAACAGTAGGCATGGAGGCAGGCAGTGGAGGCAGCTTGACCAGGACTTTCTGTTGGCACGATGATCAATCAGCAAAACATGCCCAATGTTCAAGCCCATCTCCTGGGCACGGAGGCCCTGTGCACACAACTGCTTGCTTCCTCCAGTTCTCTCTCTCTCTCTGTCTCTCTGTCTCTGTCTCTCTCTCTCTCACACACACACACACACACACACACACACGTGTACTGAGCGTCAGGGGATGGGAGGGGGCTGCAGAGTGCCCAGAGAGGCCATGCCACAGCAGACCCGGTTGTAATCATCAGTAAAGCACTGAGCTGCTGACCTCGGGCTCAGGACATGCCAAAAAGTTTCAGAGTGGCCAAGAGGATGCAGGGAGTGGCAACAGCTCTTCCAGAGGATGGAGCCTCTTGCAAGTGGTTTTTGGGGCATCTGAGAGAAGGGCAGTCACTGCACCATGTCCTGGGTCCTCTTGTCCCCCAGCTTCCCAGCCTGGCCCACACAACTCAGAGCCCCTAAATTGCTTATTGAAAGATGGGGCCATTGTCCCCAGGAAGCCTGTGTGAAATGTTAAGGTGACTGGGGGAGCAGGGAGGACTCAGTACCCATCCAAATGGGTCCATAATCCCCAACAAATGAGGGAGTTTGTCCATGAGAAGGACATGGTCCTGTGAGATGTGACAGGGTAAAAAGAAAGTCTCCAAAGACATTGGCTTTGCCCAACTGCCCCCACCCCCCCAGCGCCTTAGAAAGCCTCCTTCCTGCTTCCCACTCAAACCTCTGGCTCCCGTTGCCCCTCCTCTCAAGCTGGGCTCTTGCCACCCATCTTGCCTTGCTTCCCACACTCTTCAGGACCTCTGTCCCCAGCATTCCACAGGGCCACTTTTGCAAGTCACCTGGGACTTATCATTTCCCTAATCTCCCATCATCTGTCTCTGCTGCCTCCACACTGGTGGCCACCCCCCCTTGTCTAAGCCACGCCTCTGGGATCGCTTCTGGTCCCCTGACCACACTCTCTCCGATTCCTGCGCAGGCGCCTCTCTCTGTCCTTATACATCCCCCAGGGTTTTCTTCTTCCTTTTCTCTCCACATCGCCACACAATCTCATCCACTCCAAATCATCTTCATCTCATACATAAATGGCCCCCAAGCATCTGTCACTAGCTCCAGATGTGTGTGTCTGGTTGACCCCCAAACACCCCAAGTGCCACCCCATCTACTCCGTGCAGGCGCGACAAGTCCACTGGTGCTGAGGCTTCATGAGCCTGCCCGCCTCCTGGGCACTTGGTCTTCCCAAGACCTTCCCAAGACCTTGCCCAGAGCCAGTCCCTGAGCGTCCCCCAGCCTTCCTGCTAGCTCACCCCAAGATCACCCTGGCTTACAGTCTGCTGTTAGAACCCCCAGGGTTGCTCAGGGCTGGGTGAGAGTGCTCGTTAAATATTAGATCTACAGACCTTCCCTGGGACCCTGCACCTTTGTCCACCTGGTAGCTAGCTTAACACCCCCACTTCTGTGAGACCCTCACCCCATCTGGTCCCTTCAGTCCTTAAGGACTTAGAGCCTGAGTGCTCCCCAGCCTGAAAGCCAGTTGCACCCTGCCCTTCTACGGGAACAGCTGCTCCATGTGTCTCCAGCCCACCAAACCTCCCACCCAGAGCCCCCTCCCTGCAGGGCTCCCACTGCCCCTGCCCCTGGTGCTGACAGGCACCAAGGAAAGGTTGGGACCCTGGCGTCTCTCCCCTTGGTGACCTGTCAGAGCTCGTACTCCTCAGTGCCCTCCTGACCCTGCTTCTATTCCCATCCTATTACACCCCCAGGGGTTACATGTTCACCATCAACTTGGAAAGAATTTTTTTTTTTTCTTTTTCTTTTTTTCTTCCTTCAGCTTTGGAAAGCACAAAACCAGATGCTTGTAAACGCTAAACTTGTCCACAGGCTCTCTGCTCAGAATAGCTCTCTGGGGAGCCTGGTGGGCCCCACTGGTGCTGGGAGTGGGGTCTTTGGGAAGGGAGTGCTACACTCACTCTCCTGCTGTTCGGGGCTCACACTGCTTCCCTCCCCAGCCGCCCCCACCCCACCCCACGAACCCTCCCTCCACCACCACCACACACACGTGGCAGAAGCAGGAAACAAAGGGAATGCGGCTAGGACCTACATCTCAAAGTGTCTGGTCTGGGGCGGGATGAAGTGGCCACTGCAGGAAGGATTTGGAATCCAGAAGAAATCTGGAAACTGGGCCACGATAGGCACTGGGGGCCGCTCCTGGGGCCCCAGCCTGACATTTGTGGAAGTCCTTCTGTTACCAGCAGAGTGAGGCGTTAGACCTTGGTCTCTGGTTTCTTTAAGAAAGAAGCCAGAGCCAAGAGCTCAAATGCAAGTGAAAGTGTATTTAGAAAGTCACAGCAGTAGAAGAAGTGAACCAGCTGGGTTGCGTGGACTCAGGGAACAAGTTACAGAGGCAAAAGAAGAGTCCTTGGAGCTCAGGAGGAGGGATGTAAAGATGAAGCGCCAGAGAGAAGAGGGGAAGGTGGGGAGAGAAAGAGGGAGAGTTAGGGCCCTTGCCTTAAGGGTGTTTAGAGGCAGGGATTTTAGGGGCAGCCCCAGGGGAGGATCTTAACAGACTATTGGTCAGCTTTCCAGGTGTGGCCCTTCGGGGGCGTGGTCTCCGCCGATTGGTCGGCACTAGGGTAGCGGGTCATTAGCCAGTGCGGCTGGTGCTCAAGGCCGCCACGCATGACACAGCTTCAACTGGTTTTGCCACTTTTCTGGGCCTGGAGCTAAAACATAACTGAGGCCTAGATATCATCTCTAGTTTGATCACAACACTGTCTCTGGGGCCACCAGACCCAAGGCTTTGTTCCTAAGATTATCTGATGCGGGTCAGAACCTCACTGTCTGAAGGCCCGATGCTGAAGAGAGTGGTCATTTAATAACTTGAATGGGAATCACATGAGGTCTTCTGAGGCTCCTTGTTCCTCCTCTCACAGGTCTAAATCACGTGGCTAGCGGCATGCCAGGGAAGGAAAGGTCACTATGGGGTAAGGTCCTAGCCTGTAATACTTGTTTCCCTAGCTTTGCCCATTGCTAGGAGCCTGCGACTTTCTTCCTGGGTGACATTCCATACCTGGCCTCCCGTTTCCGCTCTGCTCATGCCTGTCTACCTGCCTACGCTATCACTTCCAGGGTTCTCCATGCCCATGACTCTGCCATGTGGCCTGTGTTTACCTCTTTCTGTCCTGTCAGAAACCAAAGGAGCCCCAGATCCCATCCCTGAGAGAGACTCAGATGGCTCTCACTCCTCTTTTGAACCAAACCACTTGTGGATTGGCTCATTTGAGGACAAGTCTGAATAGCTGGACAGGCACATGGGAATGGGACGGATCATGTAGCACAAAGCACAGCTGTCTGGGTACCAGTGTCGGTGGATGGAGTGAGTCTCTCAGATGGGGGAGGGGAGGGGCAGGTAAGGACTGGCATCTCTAGCACACTGGATCTGCTGAGAATGCAGCTGCAAGTCACCAGGAAGCTGACCAATAGCTGCTTAAACATGGGTTATTAAACATGGAGAGGAATGTGTCCTGGACTCCCAGGCAGGATACACAGGGAGGTGGAGCCCTAGCCTGGGAACAGAGCCCCATGCCTGGTACAATCCCTCCTCCTATCTGACAGGCTCCTGCTTCAATCCCAGCCTTTTGTAGTCAGAGCACGTCAGGCAGAATAGAGGAGCATGAGATGAAGCAGCAGCTGGCAACCAGAGTTCACTGGGCTGAGTCAATTGTAGCAGGACTTGAGGTTTCCCTCTGAGTGAGGTGGGGCCATAGACGGCTTGAGGAGAGAAGTACCAGGACCTGACTTTGGGTGAACAGGGTCACTCTGGCTTTTGAGTCGGGGTAAAGAGACAGAGAGAGACCAGAGCCGAAGCAGGAGACCAGTTGGAAGGCAGCAACCACACAAACCAGGCAGGAGATGATGGAAATTTGGCCGTTGGCCACAGGTATGGACATAAATGATGAGAAGAGTTAGATTCTGGAGATTTTGAAGATGCCATTTCCATGTGACACCCAGCTCATCATCCCCAATCTGCCATCAAGACCTGCCTGCCTTATTAGGAGCTCTTAACACATCAGAAAGATTTTCTTCTCCTGCCCCTAAATTTAGGCATTTCCTAAAGTTCTACTCAGTATCTTACTATTACTTCTTTTTCTTTTTAATTTTTCCCCCTATGGCACGCATAGGAACATCCATGTCCCAAATCCAAATTTCCAGCTCCAACCCTGTCTTCACCACCTCGTATTTATTTTAGTAAAACATATAAGGTTGACCCTGATTGCCATACACAAGTTTTCTCCTGACTCCAACACTGAAATCTATACCCTCTGTCAATGTAGCAAAGATTTGTTTTAAATTGTGGGTAGATACTTCCTAATGTAAGGCGGCATCCTACCAAACCCTTTAGAAGATTCCTCCCCTTAGAACACCAACAAAGACCTAAAAAGAGGCTAGAAATTCAAAACAGGTTGGAAAAGTGTGGCTATCCGTCAACATTTGCAAACAGTGGGAACTCCAGAGCTGAGGAAGCTGTACTGAAAGACAGACTCAGGGGCCTTTGCCTTCCCCTTAAAAGTTCTACCCCCTCCACTGCATATCCTCCCTCCCCACCCCTGACTCCAAGCAGAGCCTTCCCAGTCATCTGATCTCCAGTCCCTGCCCTACTGCCCAACAACTGCTTTTCAAGTAGCCGAGGATGCAGTAATCATTCCCCATCCTCCCAGCTCTTTGCAAGAACTTTCTACCTGCTCACTGGACTATCCGGGTTTGTGGGTCTGAACCCAGAAGGGACGGTAAGAGCAGAGTAGAACAGTAAAGTTCTCAGGTGCTCCATCTGATGGAAAAGTAATAGCCAGCAGCTCTGAATCTTTAGAACAGAGCTTTTCCTCGTTTGCTGAGAACTGGGCAGTGGGGAGTAGAAGATTCCCTCAGTCTGGTAGAATGGAACTAAAAGAACGTCCACTGGCTTCTGTCTCCTCCAGCTCCTTGAGCCAGAGTCAAGCCATGCAATGTATCCTCTGGGGACCTGAATCCCTTGGCCCATTCCTGCAAGGCAGGCCCTTTACTGGGACTGAGCTACCTGTGAATTCTGGGTAGCTTCCTTGTTCATGGGTCCATTGCTCACTCTATTGCTAATGCCTAGAAATTTCCCTTTTGGACTGGATGGCTCCCCCAAGCAGAGGTGTATCAGTCAGCTATTGCTGTGATAATGCCTCCGAACAAGACACCTCAAAATGCACAGGTCACAGGGGCAAGCATTTGTTCCCCTGCTTATGTGTTTGGCTGTAGGCCCTAGGTTTCACTTGGGCTTCTATGGGCTCAGTCAGATCTCTTCCCCTTTCCTCTATGTTCTCCTTGAAACGTCAACTATCAAAAGTCTATTATTCTCATGACAAATGGCGAGTACATGAGATACCAAACCCAACTGTGCAAGCATGTTTAAAGTTTCTGCTCATGCTGCACCATGACTGTTCACATTCCATTGGCCGAAACAAGTGAGATGGCCAAGCTCAAAGTCAGTGGGCCAGAAAAATATACTCTGCTCCCGGAAGGAGAGAAAATTGACTTATTTGCTGAACAATCTTTTAGTCTAGCTCAGAAAGCTCAGTTAGGACTTCAACATATGGACTGAGGTGGTGGTGGAGGGGCAGGGGGGTTGCATAATTCAGCCCATAACAACCTTTTTAGTGGGAGGCGATGCAAGGTCACAAGGCAAAGCATGTGGTCAAAGGGAGGAGGGAAGAGCTGAGGTCACTTTTGCCATCACCTACCATAAGCGGCAACACCAATCTAGCTCTTGCCCTGGGCAAGCACTGGTCCAGACTTGACTACCCACTCCTGTGGCCTGGAACAAGGACTACACCCTGCCACGCCCAAGGTTTTGTAAAAATCAAATGAGAGTCTGTTGTACATGTTTGTGAAGAGCAGAAGGAGCTCTAAGAAGAAACCATGGTTTTCTAGACTAAATAAGGTGTTGTTCATACATATAGAGGCAAAACACAGATGTTCCCAAACATTCATGAACTCCTAAAACCCAGTCAATGCAAATACAATAAAAAACAGCAACAAATCTGAAACAAAAAGGGGATATAACCAAGGTCACAAAGAAGAATACATTCTTGAAAAATATTAGACAGGAAATGTTTAAACCAACACAAAAAGGCCAATTTTCTAATAAAATATAAATTGCCAAAATTGCATCTCACCCTCCAAAGTAGAAAATCTTAACAGAACATCAACTATAAAGGAAGTTAAAACAATAGTCAAAAACCTACCTCCCCCAAAAGGCCCTAAGTCCAGCTAGTTTTGAAAATAAGTTCTTTAAATCTCTAGGATATAGATCATTAGCATTTTGTATATACTTTCCCAATATACATATAGTAAATATATGTAAAACTACCCAAATTGTTTAAAAGCTCAGAAGGGATGGTTAAAGCCTTGGAAAGCTCAGGGGAAAAAATCTTAGGTCACTTATGAACATAAATGCAAAAACCTAAATAATTACATGCACGTGAAATCCAGCAAGACCAGTGTAGCAGATTATATTGACAAAGCATTTGCTGCCCCAACCTGCTGGACACTTTTTTTTTTTTTGGGGAGGGGACACTTTCTGAAAGACGTTTATATGCCTATTCACTGACATCAAGCTCAGGCACTGACTTGATTTGACCAATGAAATGTGACTAGAAGTAACACATGCTATCCCTGATCAGAAACATTAAGATGTTCCATTATCTATCTTTTCCATCTACCCTAAGATGCTCCATAAATGTGGGTCCTAAAATTAAGAGATCATAAAATCAAACCTCTGGGCTAATGTGAGATGAGCAAAAAATAAATTTCTGCTGCAATTCGCTACAATTTGGGTGTTGTCTGTTAACAGAGCAGAACTTAGCCTAACCTGACTGATACAACAAGGCAAAGACTGTCCCAAAAATACAAGAAAAACATTAGAAAATTTATCAATGTAATTAACACATTGACAGATAATAGAAGAAAAATCTTGATGATCATCTCAATAGGTGTAGAAAACACACTTGATAACATTCAATATTTGTTCATAATAAAAAACACTCACAAACTAATGCAAAAGGAGATTTCTTTAACCTAATAAAAGGTATCCAGAAACAGTGCAAACAGATACTTATTAGAAGTGTTACAAACATCCCCATTAAGTCAAGAATAAAGCTACAATTCCCATATCACTCTTTTACTCAACGTTGTACCACCAGTTATGCTTAATGCAATAAGAAAAAGGAAAAAGAAACAACAGGCATATTGACAGCAAAGAAACTTGACTATTAAATTTTGCAGGTAATGTGACCTACCTAGAAAACCCAAGAAAAGTGACTGACAAGTAGTCCAAACTAATAAAAGACTTTGCCATTTAGCCACCTCTAAATCAATATTCAAAAACTACATTTTTCTTATTCCCCAGCAATTCTCTCTACATGCCATGTTAAATCAGAGGTATCATCCAACAAGTAACATTGGTTTTACCAGCCAACAATGAGGAAAAAGCATACACCTGGATCCCTACCTCCTACCACAAGTCCACTATAGATCTAAATATATAAAATGAAACTATTGATTCCCAGCCAGGGCACATAACCAGGTTGCAAACCAGGTCTCCAGCCAGGTCCTATGGAACTATGAAATCAGCTATGGACTTTAGTTCTTAGCAATGCTACAATATTGATTCATTAGTTATAACAAATGTAACCGTATCAATGTCAGATGTTAATAATAGGGAAAATGGGAGGTACTCTATACACTTACTTTTTCTGTAAGTCTAAAGCTGTTCTTAAAAATATCCATTGGGGTCCCTGGCTGGTAGCACAGTGGATAAGGCGCCAGCCTGTGAACCCAAAGGTCACAGGTCCGATTCCCTGTCAGGGCAACATAACTAGGTTGCAAGCCAGGACTCCAGTCAGGTCTGTGGCTGGAGACAGGTGAAAAGCAACCATACATTGAAAAAAAAAAAATCCATTGGTACAAAAAAAAGTGATAGAACTGAAAGGATAAATAAATAAGTACACAATTATAGTTGGGCATTTCAAGTGTAGTCTCATAACAGTTGATAAAACTAGACAGAAAATCAGCATAGGTAGAGAAGAAATCAATATCATCACCATCTATACAACATTCCATCCAACAATAGCAGAATACATGCTCTTTGCAAGCATCATAGATCATATACCAAGCTAGACTATATCTGGGCCATAAGACCAACATCACCAAAATTTAGAAGAATTGAAATTGGACAGTCAAGCTTTGCTTGAGAAACAAAATAAGCTCACATTTCTTATTTATTTATTTATTTATTGAAATTACTTATGAAAGCATAATTAAACTTTTGTAGCTAGCACAGAAACTGGCAGGCAAAAGGCAATCACTAAAAGTCTGGTGAATGAATGAATGAATGAATGAATGCACGCATGAAGGAACAATCTTATTTTGGGGGCCAAAGCCTGTTTATACTGTTAATAATGAAAAAATAATAATATCCTAGAATAAGTCACCATCTTTTTTTATTCATTTACTTATTATTAATTAAAGCTACTTTCTGTGATTTGTTTTATTCCCTCCCTTTTTTTTAATTCAGGAAAGTTCACACAGAATCTCGAAAACGTTCTCCCTGAAGCAAGAGCTGTAGTTCAATATGACCAGCAGATGGCGCCAGAGGACGTGGTTCAGCCGGGAGTCAGGGCAGTTTCTCCCAACCTGCCCCAGCCATGGTGAGAGGGGAACCAGCCCAGTCCTACTTGAGTCCCCCTCAGCAACCTGAGACTGCTCCCCCTCCACATAATACAAAGATGAGGACAGTGAGGATGCAGAGAGAGCACGTGTAGAAAAGGCTAGTGTGAAGTTTGACTGAAGGGGAGGCAAACGAAGGTGGTAGCAAGAGGGGGTGGGGGATGGGAAGCATGAACTTGTCGAAGTGGGGGTGGGACGGGCATCCCAGAGAGAAGGGGGAGAGGAACGGGCGAGATAAGTCCCTGAGTTTGGGACATGGGGTGCCGAGCTGGAGGGCCACACACTTCCCTCGTGTGGGGTTGGGGGGTAGGGGGAGCCTAAGAGAACTGGTATGAAAGCCGGCTATCCGCAGATTTGGTGAGGAAGTTGCGTGCAGGTGGCATGTTTTGTTTGTGACAGGAGGCCAGGCTGCCCGTTGAAGAGGCAGGAGAGTCAGAGGTGGACGAGGGAAACCCAGGCAGGTTGCCAGCCAGCACTGAGCATGGGTACAGAGGTTGGCACCATTGGTTTGACTTCTTTCTTCACTTGTTCATTCATTCTGCACGTATTTGATAATCTACTATTACACCGGGTACTTCTTTGGACACTACATATAAACAAACGAAAAATGCCAAAAGGGAAAGAGAAGGGCTATGAAAAAGCAGGCAAGGGGAGGGAACAGAGCACCAGACGTGCCCTGAAAGGGTGCTTAGAGAAGTGTTCCCAAAGAAGTGGCTGCTGAGATCTGAACAAGTGAGGGAAAGAGACTTGCAAACACCTGGGAACAGCATTCCAGGTAAGGGGGACAATCGGAGCCAGGGAGTGGGAACCGGGGGACAGATAACATAAGATGCTGGAAATCAGCTTCTATGCTCAGTGTGGTGGGAAACCTTGGAAACCAGGGAGGCACGTGACTGGATTCATGTTTTTAAAGGCTCCCACTGGCTGCCATGTGGAGACCAGGCTGAGGGGTGAGTGTGGAAGAAGGAACACCATGCAGGAGCATGAGAAGGAGGATGACAGGTATGAAAGGAACAGGGCAGGAAGTTTCAAGTGATCAGATTCAGGATGTGTCTTGTAGGTAGTGCTAACGTTTGCTGATGGCAAATCTGGTGATCAGATAGGAAGTATGAAAGGAAAAGAGGAGGCTCTTTTGTCCTGAGCCGAAAGCTGGGACTGCTTACTCAAATCCCGTAGAGTAGATTAGGAAAGGAGATCAAGAGTTCTGCCTTAGGCATGTTAAGTCCATGGACAACCCCTGTAGTGGTGTTGTGTTGTTGGCTTTGCTTTTGCTGTGTTTTGGTCACCAGGTGTGGCTTTGTGGTTTTCTCCAGCTGTTCCTATTGGTGACTCAGCCAGAACTGTGGAGAAACCAGACAATGGATCCATGGCTGGGAGTTAACAGAACAAATGGCACGAGAGTTAGGATATTGGAAAGAGAGCTGGTGAAATGATAGATAATGGAACCAACACCCCCCTGTGCTCCTGAAACCAATTTTAATCGGTACTAATTAAATTAATTGAACACTAGTTACAAAAGCCTCACCCAAGTTAATTAAGCAAAAGGGGAACCAATGATTTGTGAAGTTGAAAAGGGCACTGAGTATCCCAGAGCCCAGAAATGGGAAGAAAGAACTATAAGACATCCGATCTCAATCATGGCCTTGAACTAGGCATGGATAGATGACTGTGTGACCCCATGTGCCTCACATGTGAGAGGGGGAAGGTGACAGATTCAAGACAAAAAGTTGTACTGGGCTCTGCAGTGAAACGGAGGCAAACATCCAATCCAACAGATCAAAAATTGTCCAAATACCAAGCTCACTGAAATAAAATATGCCTGACATGATCCCCTAACTAAAATCCAGGTTTTGAACAGTCCTGCAAAATCGGTGTTCAACCACCACCCCGAGAACCATGGCAGGTGAGAGCAGCTTTGTGTATCCATCACTTCCAGGGAAGCAGGGCTGTGACCGACCCTTTCTTCCTTATGTGAAATACCTAACGTGAGCTTAGCTGTCCTGGATGCCACCTTGCTAGGGCCACAAATCCTTCTGTTTGTTGACATTTGATTATCCTACACGAATCTCAAGTAGCCTCCACAAGCAGCCCAGCCAGTCATTATGAGAAAGCATGGCCTTCTGTAAACACTACCATTATGTTTGGAAGACCATTCATTAGGCAGGCATCTCTCGAGAACTGAAGCAGCGGGCAACCTCACTTTGTGCCTTGAGGTTACCCCTGGGCTCATCCCGACAGGCTCAAGTGAATGCAGGGTGACTCAAACCAGAGACGCTTACTCCCACATTTGTGGGCAGGGCAGACATTCCAAGTGGCTCCTAAGAAATGGAAGCTAACATATTGCTCACCTGTGCAGTAGCAGCTAAGGTGGAAAGAGATAGTACCTGCCAAGTACCCCAAGCCCCTTGAGGGAACATTTCTGAGAATTCCACAAAACCACAACTGAATACCTTGCCAGAGGATTCACTGATACCGGCAGCACGAGAAACCATGCAAACAATTCAACCCAGACTCCAGTGCCAGGAAAAAAAAAACTTTCCTCTCAAGTGACCTTCCACAGGTGATAGGAATTGGATAGCAGGTGTTGGCACGGCTGTCGGCCTGAACATGCCACATTTTCCACCCCTGATCGAGTCCTTTGGGTTTCAATCAATGTCAAGGCTGCTTCAGAAATAGCCTCAACAAGGAACTCATGCAGTGTTCCTGGTACATCTAGTCTCTCCTGGCCTCTGAATGCCTGTTTTCTTTATCTGCTTGGAATCTGCTTTTGAAGCTGAAGCTCCCAAGTGCTATACACTTTATGAAATTATTTAGCGTGGAGGCAGTGCATTAGAGGGCTGACGCTTTGACAAACTCCCCAGGGCCACCTCCCTCCTGCAGCTGTCCCCACCTGGATCCCCGAGATTCCTCCACCCCCATCCCAGGGTTGCTCTCTTCCTCTTGAGGTGGCATGGCTCCACACATGTCTTTTTGAGAACCTGGATTTCCCCCTCTGTGACACAATCCCGGCCTCCTTCACGCATTGCAGATACCCAGGTAAGGGGACGAAGGCAAGGGCTCTCATAAACAGTGGCATCCTATATAAACGCAAGCCCGTCCCTGTCATCGTAGAGGCAGCAGGGCCTAAGTAGGTCGTTCCTCCCTTTAGCTGCTCTCATGATGCATCATCTCTGTTGCAAGGAAGAAAGTCCCCAGGCTAACACAACCCTGTCTGAGGGCAGGAGGGTCAGGGAAAGGGAATCCCCAGACTTTTAAAAAACTTTTTAAATTCAGTTATCACATACACACGTATATCTTCGGCATATAACCCATGCATTGATACTAATGTATATATCACACACCCACACCTAGGTCAAGGTGCGATTTCTCTAACCCAGAAATTACCTCCGCACTCCCTCATCCCCTCATTTTTTTTTTTTTTTTTTAAGATTTTATTTCATTATTTTTAGAAAGAGGGGAAGGGAGAGAGGCAGAGAGGGAGAGAGACATCAATGTATGGTTGCGTTTCACCTGCCTCCAGCCACAGACCTGACTGGAGACCTGGTTTGCAACCTGGTTATGTGCCCTGGCTGGGAATCGAACCTGCAACCTTTGGGTTCACAGGCCAGTGCCTTATCCACTGTGCTAGCAGCCAGGGCTTTCATCTCCTCATTTTTAATACCACAGAGTAGGTTTGCATGTTCTTGAACTTTATATTTAAGAAAATATATGGTATAGACAAGCATACCTCCTAGGAGATATTTGCAGTTTGGTTCCAGACGACACAATAAAGGGAATGTTGCAATAAAACCAGACATAATCTTCTTGCTGATGGAGGGCTAGCCTTCAACTTGTGAAAACTTAACATAAGTGAAATAAAGTGGAGCGCAATAAAACAAGGTGTGCCTATGGCCTTGTTTCAGGCTTTCCACTCAACATTATCTTAGATGAATAGATGTTCCAAGTACTAACTCATTTTATTCTATCGGTATGTTAGTATTCCATTGTATGAATGTACTGGTTTGTCCATTCTACTGATGGACATCTAAGCTGTTTCCATGTCTTAGCTTTTACAAATTGTATTGCTATGAGCATTCTAGCATGTATTTTTGGTGGGTGCATATACACAGGGGTGGAAATGCTGGTGGGCACCTGACCAACTTCAGTAGAATCTGCCACACAGTCTCTCATTGTCACTGTACCCATTTCCACTCTTTCCAGCAATGACCTAGTTTTGGTTTTTTGTTTAGTTGTTTGGGGTGGCACAAGCCTCTTCTTTTTATTGTGCAACAGAATGAGCGTGCACCGTGGAGTCAGACAGACCGCAGTTCAAGTCTCAGCATCACAACCTACCTGAGTGACACTGGGTGTGTCCCTTAACTCTGGGAGGTTCTGTTTCCCCATGGGAATGAATCGCCCTCCCCAGCCTGGGTTGTCATTCTCATCCAGTCAAACATGCCAGCATTTACAACTGACATCTTGCCTGGCAGGTGGTCAGCACTAAGCAATCATTCTCTCCCTCCCTCTCGCCCACACCCGAAGCTTCCAACACACAGTCACCGGGAAAACATTTCAGGCCTTTTCACCCCCATGGAGTCCTTTAAAATTCCTACACCTGTGATCCTGAGAATCTCCTTGATGACCTTCTTCCCCATTCCTTACGTGTTGGGCCACTTCCATCCACCCCATCACAGTTAGTGGGAGAAATCTAGGACAAGGGGAGGGTTCATGCTGGATCAGTGCCTCCCAAGATGAAATCAATAAAGGTGCTATCCACAAAGTAACTTGGGGCCAGGAAGGAGACAGGTCCAAATTTACATCATCTGTTTAAGTAATTGTGGAAAGAGCTCCAAGATACATTATCTTAACTAAAATAAGCAAAGTGCAGACGGGATGAATAGTTTGTCACTTTTGCATAAAAAAAAAAAAAAAAAGGACAGAGAAGGGAACATATTTGTATTGACTTATGTCTAGAAAGGGTACCAACACAGGCCTATGAGCAGTGGCAGTGGTACTGCGGGCCAGTGTCTGGGGAGACATGTCAAGGTAGCCTTTATGGCCTTTGAGCTCAAAAAACCACATCTATAAGACCCTCTATTCAAAATATTTTTAATGCATATACTTATATATCTTGAAGATAGCATCAGGTGATTATAAACCCCATGAAGATGTCTGGTGGATCAATCCTGGCAAAGCAGGTGAACACGCATGTAGGTGGGTGCGGGCAGGCATGTATACAGGTGTGTCTGCATGTTGGGCAGTTCCACCGTACCCTGAGGTGAGTGAGGAGAGGAGGCGGAGTTGTATCGAGGGTGGTGCCCTAAACATCCAAGCAGGAGACCCAACCCAAGCTCATCCAGAGTTAGAACAGGGGCCCCCCCTGGCTTTTCACAACTTCCCTCAACCCCTCAACTCTATATCAGTAGAAATCTTGAGTTAAAAAAAAAATGACTAAATGTTCTGGTTCAATGCATAAACGTGTAAATGTGATTGTGTGTAGGCAGGTTTGAGATGTGTCTATGTAGGAGTGCACATGTGTGTGGGTGGGTAAGTATATGTACAAGATGTGCTTGTGTGCATACATGTGTTTTCATTGGGCTAAAAGAGCAGGAAAGACCTCTCCTGGCCAATAAGGGGTAGGCCCTTACAACACAATAGGTGTGCAACACTTAGGGATATCCCTTTGCCCCAAGAATGACCAGGCTATTATCCACTTCCACAAAGTCAACAGCACCCACCTAAGGGCCTGACCCAGGGCCCCATGACCAGGTGGTAATGATTAATAATTAACACGGCTGAGTTTGGCCTGCAGCCACAACAGGTGTCCTCTCCTATGGAACTCACCTTCACTCCATGTGGCCACATCACTCAATTAGGCTCTTAAAAGCCCAGCAAAGGGCCAGAAGACAGTCCCAGGCCTGTTCTGGAGGAGCTGGGGCTGGGCAATGAGGGGCCCTTATTCCGGACAGGGTCTCTCCAGCAGGAAGGCAAACCACCCCAAAGGGAATGGGGCGAGGGAAGAGCCCTTCCAGTAAAGGCAAGCACCTTCCTTTCTGGGGGCACAGCCAGGCCATGGCTCTCTCCCCCCACCATCTCCTCAAAGGGACTTAACAAAAACACACATACATACACGTACACCCCCCCCACTCCCAAGAGACTGAGAAAAGCACGAGAGAGAAGCTAAGGAGCATGGGAAGGACAAGCTTCTTTTTATTATCCCAAAATGCAAAGTATTGAAGGCACTTACAATAACAAGGCAGGAGGGAAGGGGACAGGAGGGGGAGACAAGGGAGGTCGGTGGCCAGAGCACACAGGTAAATCAACAGGCCCCACCCTAGTCACCACCTGGCATGAAGGAAAGGAAAAGCTACAGGGCCAGGTCTGAAGCCAGTCAGGATGTCTAGCTCTACAAAAGATACAACTCCATTCTACAGGGGATTAGGAAATTAGGAGCGCATGGCATTAAGGGGCAGGGCTGGCAGTCACGAGTTAGTGGTTCTTTAAGGAACACGCTCAGCAGTAACAAGAACCCTCAGGTCCCCTGCTGGAAGAGGTCTCTGTACATCTCGATGAGACGAGCGGCTTCCCGCTGTCCAGAGAGCAGAGCACCATGGGTGGTGGAGTAGTACTTGCGGTGGGTGGCCTCGCCAGAGAACAGCACCTGCATAGGCTGGGCAGGGGATGGGGAAGTGAGCGTGGAGGAGCAAAAGAGGCTAAGAGGCTACCTGTGTGCCCCAGAAACCCCCATCCATACTACAAGTCAGAGGACTGAGCAGGCATCTGAGATGCAGGTATTGCTGCTTCCACAGGATGAGGAGTTGCCCACCCAACCTGGCCACCTTCCCCTGCTTCTGCCCCAACACCAGGCCTCAGCTCAGCTCTGAGGCTTTTAGGAGTCCTGGCTCTGCAGTCTCAGAGGCTCATTGCACCTCTTCAGCAGGGGACTCAGGGAAAGCAGTTTAACCTCTCTAAGCTTTGGTGTTCTCATCTTCAAAATGGGTTAATACCACCTGCTTTCTGAGGGTGGTTGGAAGGATTAAGCAAAATAATGTATCTAAAGCACTTAGAACCTGGAAGAACATGAGCACTCAATAAAGTTAGGCGGTAATTTAACAAACCTTTATGGAGCCCCTGTTAGGATCCAGGGACTGTTCTGGGCACTTGGAAGATAAAAGGTGACCAGGCTGCTGCTTTGAGGAGCTTCCTTGCTGGTGGGGAAGCCAGACACGAAACCCGATTATTAACGGTGTCATATGTGACGTGATGGGTGTGTGGGTGAGGTGTTGAGAGCCCAGCAAAGAGGTTCATGGTTAAGGAGGGGGCGCACAAAGCTCCCCGAGGACAGGACCTTTGGGCAGCTTCTTGGAAGATGCTAGGTAAATAAACAGGCAAAGGATGTTTTAGAAAGGAGGAAAGTGTGGGCAAAAATGCACCAAGGCAAGCCTTATTTTGGGAACAGTGACAATTTTGGGACAGCCAGGTCTCAACCTCAAGAACACAGGCTATCTAGCTGGGGTCCAGGCAAAGCACAAGTGATCTCATCTGAAGCTTCAGTTTGGACTTCATCCCAAGGCATCTGAAACTGAATGTGCAAAGGCACCAGCTGCGGCCCCTGGCAGGTCTGCAGTGGGCTGGGAGTTGGCATTTCTAACACGCTCCCATGTGATGCTGGGGCTGCTGGTCCACAGACCACCCACTCTGAGTAGTGAGGTTTTAACCCACCAAAAAGGACCACACGGAGGTGGTCAAGCTGAAAGGGGAAACTCATATTATGGCAAAGGGCAAGCTGCCTACTCCCACATCCAGTCTCCTTTCTTCTCAGTAACAAAGCCCTGATTTTTAACTGTGTCCACTGCCATCCAGAATAAAAATAATGTACCCTAGCCTCTCCCACACCTGGCAGTCATGCGACTATGTTCTGGCCAATCAGCTTCAAGTGCACTGTTGCTTTAAAGACACTGATTGGGCCCAAGAAGCCCTTCCCTCCAGCCTAAAACGCCAATAGGAGAGCAGCAGCCTCTGCAGCCCTCTTGGACCACAAGGAGGCCTTGAAGCTGGTGCAAGGTCCTGACACCTGCTCTGGATTTCCCTTGGCGTGACAGAAGTACATGTGTCTTGTGTAAGCCACAGTCATCAGCTGTAGTAGCAGTGAGGGCCTTTTCCCTTCTCCATCCAAGCACAGCCGGGCCGGCATAGCACACCTTGCTGACTGTTGACGTCACATTGGCAGATGGAGAGAGGCCGGTGGAAGCACCAATTCCACCAAAAAATTGTTTGAAATGTAATTTTGTTAGGGTTTTAACATTTATTGCGTGTGCATGCTCGCAGGGAAAGACTCAAAACCCACTTTATGGGAGCAGAAATATATATAATTATTTCTCTCATTATTTTTCTTACATATTTATTATGTAGTTGATATAATGTGGGGGAGGACAAGTATTCTCAATTTATATTCTAAAACATATTGAGGGGCAAAAACTGAAAACTTAGTTCCACTGAATCCATTTGGTCCAATAGAACGTTTCATGATGATAGAAATGTTCTAGAGCTACATAACCTAACATGGTAGCCACCAGTCACAGGCAGCTATTGAACCTGAAATGTAGCTAATGCAACTGAGAAACTACAATTTTAGTGTATTACTTTGTATTTTAATTAACTTTCATGAAAGGTGACTAATGGCTACCAACTGGACAGCACAGCACTAAATGGCTCAGTTTTTATAACCTCAAAAATTTTTTAACATCTAAATTTGATTCCATTTTTTTCTTCCAGATGTTAAGTGCATAGTCTCTTGTTTTCTCTTCCATTAGAGAAGGCACTCCCATCCCTGTCTCCCCTTGGGACCCCTCAGTGAATACAACCCTTCTCCCTCCTCCCCCTGGGTAACACACATGCAGAATATGCACACCCGCCCCGGGGACCCCTCCTCACCCTGAACCGCCCACCCTCGACTGAGCACGCCCACACTCACCGCTGTCTTGGAGCTCTCCGTGTAGGGCAGGGGCTTGGCCAGCTTCTCCACGTCTGCCCCACTCGAGCCCACCTGCGTGTACGAGTAGGAGCCTCGGAAGTAGGGGTTGCTGCCCCAGGCTGAGCGCAGGATGCGCCGAGGTTTGGGAATGTTGGGGTTTCCTGTTGGGGAATCAGAAGAGCCAAGAGGAAGGAGGATAAGAAATGGCCACACACAGAAGATGTCCTGAACAGAGCACTCCCATCCACCTCCAGGCTCCCAGAGGGCCAGGCTGCTGTGGAGAGACTGGGAGGACGTTGGAGGAGGGGAGCCGAGGTCCAGGCTGCATACCCCTCGCGCCTCCTCCTGGCCCCAACAAAATACCTCATCTCCCTGAGCCTTAATTTTCCTCTCCGAAAAGCATCCTAGATAATCATGTTGCCTTCCAACTTCAGGGGTTCTTGTGGGGCTTTCCAGAGATAGTAGATGAAAGATGTTCAACCCAAAGAATCCAGCAATAAAACACCAATCCATCTCTTAGCAAAGCAATGAGTAGGGCATGGGCAACCTGAGGTTTCGTGGTGACATCTCAGTCATTACCTTCAGCCCTTAGGGAGAAGAAACAGAGCCTATGGTTTTAAGTGTCTTGAGCTCCAGACAGGCGAGAGCCCGCAATTTTAGGAGCCTGAGGCTGAGCTGTGGCAACCGGTGGCAGCTCTCCCGGTGGCCGCGCCACCTCAGCTTCATAATCTGCGCAGCAGAGAGCCCCCCGCTCGGTTCATGGGACTCAGAGGGTCAGGCAGAGGAGGGCGGTGGCTGGAGAGAGGCGGGCGGAAACGGGCAGTGGGGGCGCAGGGCCGCACCTGTGAACTGCCGCAGCATCTCCGTGCAGATCTCGGCCACCGTCTCGTCGTCACACTTCTCCATGACGAGGGCCTCCTCCCCGCAGATCCAGCCGCTCAGCACGTGGCCGTAGCGCTCGGGCGGGTAGAGGACGTCGAAGCCGCAGATCTTGCGGTACCAGAGCTCGGGCGGGTAGGTGAGGGGGCGGCTCTCTGCCTCGTCCTCCCACACAAACTGTAGGCTATTGCACTCGGGGCCCCAGAAGGGCTCCTCGAATTCCAGAAAGATCTTGTCGGTGGTGCCGATGCCCAGGCGGTGGATGGCAGCCACCTTCTCGGCGGGCAGGCCGGGCTGGAAGAAGCTGGCGTGCTGCTTCTGGAGCACGCCCAGCGACACGGTCACGATCACGTGGTCCGCCGGGATCACCTCGCAGTCCTCGCACTCCACCAGCACCGGCCACTGCTCGTCCTCATCCCGCCCATCCCCCCCTGGCTCCCCGCCACCCTGGCCGCCCTCCCCGGCATAGTGATTGTGGTCACCCTCGCCCCGGGGCTCAATCTCAGGACCCCGAGGATAGCCAGAGGCCTGGTCCCAGTGCACGCAGCGGACGGGTTTCCCCAGCTGGATGATGTGGGCCGGGATGCCCTCAGCGAGGAGCTCCACAACCCGCATAAAGCCTGAGGGGATGATGTGGTGGGCGCCAGGGATCTCCGTCCACTCCCCAAAGGCGCTCAGGGACACGTCGTCCATGCTGTGGGAGCTACTCTCACAGCTCTCCACCTGTGGAAAAAGCCAGAGAAGCCAGGTGACTCCCAGCGCTGGGCAGGGGCAACAGCTTGACCTCAGAACGGCGTGCCCTTCTCGGACCCAGATTCCTAGAAATGGTCTTCCTCACTCTGGCACCTATACTCAGCTCAGCTCCCAGATAATGATACCTTCAGGTACTGCTGGATCATGGCGAGCTTCAGGCGCTTGGTGTCCTCCGTGTCGTCAGGGTCGTCCCGGATGCGGTTGCGCACCTCTTCCCGGGTGAACACCCCCACACTGTTCTGACTCTCAGCATTGACTGGTTTACCATTCCGGAAGAACTCCTGGGTCAGGTTATAGACCTGCCAGAGAGACGTGAGGGGACTGAAAACATGCTCCCTCCTCCCACCTCCATCTCAGACAGAAAGGCCTAGTACTTCCCAGAGGTGCCCAAGAATACCAAGCCCACAACCCCTTATCCCCTGGTGCATTAGTGTGGTGCTCAGCACTGCTCTGAGACTCACAGTTCAAGGATGACGAGCTCCCTTGGGCAACCAGCCTCCTCCAAACACCAGCCTTTAAGGCCACCTGGGCCTGTGAGGGAGGTGGGATAGGCCCTGGAGGCTCTGCTGCTGGGCCCTTGCTTGGAAAAGTGAGAAGTTTGGTGCCTGTATGGTGTATGGGAAAGGAATCGCCCCTCATGGGCTCTACGTGGCCGTGTAGATGCCCACTTTACACCCAGAGCTGCACACATTTCCCTTCCCCAAGAACCACATGCACAAACCTCTTCCCTGCCACCTCTGCCCAAGCACATCTTCGCTGTCTTCCAAGAGGGAAGTCTGGGGTGGTGGCCTGGCCAATGTGTTTGGTTTTTTAATTTTTTAAATCTTCACCTGAGGACATATTTTCATTGCTTAGAGGGGGAGGGTATTGATGTGAGAGAACATTGATCAGCTGCCTCTCACACTCACCCCAACCGGTGATGGAACCCGCAACCTGCGTATGTGCTCTGACCTGGCCAGTATTTTGAGAAAGATCAGAAGGGGCTCTGGAGTCTGATCTCCCAGCACAGATCCACACAAGGAGCTCCCTTTACTGTAGGACCCAGACTCAGATAAAAAAAAAGATCGCTATGCTGGGGCAGGCATGTGGAGGGAAGGGAATGCATTCCACAAGCATATTTTGTCAAGAACTTCAACCGCATCACCGCAACAGAAAGAAATGAACATGCACTTGGGTAGGTCCGACCGCTTTCCCTGCCTGCCAGGTATATCAGCCCCACCAAGCACTGCGCAGGTCTTCCTGAGAAAAGGAAGCCTGACCTGGATCAGACATGGGATTCTCCAGAAGGCAAGGTCCAAGCCCCAACAGTCAACAAACATTGTCTCTGGGCTCTTTGCCAGACACAGGTTGTAAAAGTGAACCAGGTGGACATAGTCCTGACCCTCTGCCCTCATTTAAGTTTGGAGACATCATAAAACGTGCTATGACAGGAAAGAGCCCAGGGACTGTGAGATAACCCAGACAACCTTAGACAGTCAGGAGATAGGCAGTGGGAGAGGAAAAGTGTTTCAGGCCAAAGGAATAGCATACTCAAAGACGAAAGAGAGGAAGAAAGGGAGAAAGAATGTAAGATGCATTGGGTTCAGTGTTTCAAAATGTTGCTGGCATGAGCAGAGATGAAAGTGAAAGTTGCGAGAGACGACTCTGGAAAGGTAGGCAGAGGCTGGGGTGTGAAGGGTCTTGTCAAGGCCTCTGGACTTTATCCAAGGCCCTGGAATCACTGAAGGGCTGTGAGCATGACCACATGCTCACTTTCCCTCCTAGAACACTGGTAAATGCAGGCCCCTAGGCCAAACATCTGTGGCTGGTGCCAATTAATGGTGTGTTTCCCTTTCTGAAGCACACATTCAAAGGAATGACATCTGCCTTTTTTTTTTTAAGATTTTATTATTTTTAGAGATAGGCAAAGAGGGAGAGAGACGTCAATGTATGGTTGCCTTTCACCTGCCTCCAGCCATGGATTTGGCAGGAGACCTGGCTTGCAACCTGGTTATGTGCCCTGGCTGGGGAATAGAACCAGCAACCTTTGGGTTTGCAGGCTGGCACCTTATCCACTGCACCACCAGCCAGGGCTTGCACCACCGGCTAGGGCTAACATCCGCCTTTTAACCCAGTTCTGACATAGACCCTTAGCCTGCAGAGTAGAGGAAGAAAGTGGCATTGACCATTCCCAACCATTCCACTCAATGAAATGGCCACCACATGAGATAGAAAAATGAATTAAACATGTCTCTGAAGTAGAAAATATAAAGGAGTAAATTAGTTAAATTGGGTTTTTTTCCCCTCCCTTCAGTCACAAGATGCTTATGTTGACTAGAGGCCAAAATACCCAGCTGAGGAGTAACAAAGTTGATCCACCCATGTGACTCTCTGTGGCAATTACCAACTAAGACAGCCTTAACAGAACAGGGGTTTTTCATATAGGTATAGTCTCCTGTCCTGGGTTAAATGACATCTTCCCAATGTGGCCCAAGGGAAATGGGGCAAGCCTATAATAGCTCATACCCCAATTCTCAGTAAGCACTTTTCATCAGAATTCATTTAATCCTCATGACACTATGTAGTAGGTATAACTATGTCCATTTTACAGATGATCAAAGTAAGGTTCGGAGAGGCTAAATAACTTGCTGGAGAATATAAAGCTAATAAATGGTAGAAATGGTATTTGAATCAAGGCAGTCTCGCTCCAAAGAGTAAGCTTTATGATACTATTGCAGCTCATTTATTTGTTAACGAGTATAATGCATTCAAATGAGAAGCCCTTCAAAGTCATCACCTTTGGAGGGAGCCTACAAATTGTCACGAAACCACCCTCAGGCAGGGCTTCACATGCTTACAGCACACCTCTTTAGGATGGCCTCCAGCAGTGGTTAACAGCCACACAAGAAAATCTATCTCTGGGCCTCATGGTTAACACCTTTTCCTTCAGACCCAAAGCATTACCACCCAGACTAATAACCCACCTCATCCATCTTCTTTCTACAGCTCACACTTTTGATTTTCAAAAACCAAACCCACAAGCAGAAGCTATCAATGATCTACTTCTAGGGACATTTAAAAGAACAAATAAGTCATGGATCCTCAAGGTCATTCTTAAGAGGCATCCATGCTCGAAACACTTACAATAACCTGAAAATCAAAGCATGACTGATTCCCAGTAGACCAGGAAGTTTTATTTTGAAGAGTACTAGTTCTTATCTATTCATTCAGTCTCTTTGCACATGAGTGAAGACACACAGTACCATGGGACTGCACACAACACTAAGCCAGTCTCAGTGAGCAGGGAAAACATGGGTCATGTCTCCATTCCCATGCCCAAGGGATATAGAATATGTAAAATTCTGTTGTTCAGGTTTTTTTGGTGGGGGGGGTATTTTTTGTTTGTTTTTTGGCCAATTTACAGGCCTGGAGTAAAGGGTCTTTATACCATAAATGACAAGGTATCAGAGGACAGGTCCTACATGTTACCTTGCTCATCCAATGCAGTTAACAGTACCACTGAAAAATACTAAAAATAGTAACATATTTTTAAAAACCTAAATAAGACAAGGATGTATGTCACTTCTCTTTATCCAATGCCGTATTGAAGACATATGCCAATGCAACAAAGCAAGAAAAATAAAGTCTTAGGCTATGTTGTCCAATACAGTAGCCACTAGACACCTGTAGCAATTTAAAATTAAATTAAATTAAATATTTATTTACTCAGTTTTTCTACCTACATTTCAAGAGTTCAAGAGCCACATGTGGCTAGTGACTACAATACCAGATAGTAAAGGTATAAAACCTCTCCATTATTGCAGAAAGTTCTAATAGACAAGGCTGGTCTGAGGATTGGAAAGAAAAAAAAAAAAATTCTCACTTTTTGTATAGAATTATATACATAAAATTCCAAACCATTATTAGAATATTAATAAATATAACTATATTAATATAGTATTAGAATTAATGTAATAATTTACCAAGGTAGCTAAAATCAGTATGTTATAGTTCTATATATCAAGAACAACTAGAAAATATCATTTCTTTATATGATAGTGTACATACAAAACCCGAAAGTCTCCACCAAAAACTTACTCTACCTAATAAGCAAATTTAGCAAAATAGCTGGATATAAAGTCAATATC
Organism: Noctilio leporinus; assembly: GCA_004026585.1. Lineage (NCBI taxonomy): Eukaryota > Metazoa > Chordata > Mammalia > Chiroptera > Noctilionidae > Noctilio > Noctilio leporinus. The sequence continues at coordinate 372,099 of PVIW01000231.1, read as the reverse complement.
CAGAAATCAAAAGCATTTTTGTATACCAATAATGAAACAACAGAAATAGAAGCAAGAAAACAAATCCCATTTACCATGGCAACAAGAAAAACAAAGTACCTAGGAATAAACTTAATTAAGGAGGTAAAAGACCTGTACTCAGAAAACTACAGAACAATGAAAAAAGAAATCAAGGAAGATACAAATAAATGGAAGCATATACCATGTTCATGGATGGGAAGAATTGACATCATTAAAATGTCCATACTACCAAAGCAATCAACAGATTCAATGCAATCCCAATTAAAATACCAATGACAGACTTCACAGAAATAGAAAAAATACTTCAAAAATTTATATGGAGCCAAAAACGCCCACAAATAGTCACAGCAATCTTGAGAAAGAAGAACAAGGTAGGAGGAATCACAATACCAGACTTCAAACAATACTACAAGGCTACTGTCATCAAAACTATCTGGTACTGGCATAAGAATAGACATATAGATCAATGGAACAGAATAGAGAGCCCAGAAATTAACCCAGGACTCTATGGTCAACTAATATTTGACAAAGGGGGAAGGAACATAACATGGAGTAAAAACAGTCTCTTCAACAAGTGGTGTTGGGAGAACTGGACAGCAACATGCAAAAGATAAAACTAGACCACCAACTTACACCATACACCAGAATAAACTCAAGATGGATAAAGGACTTAAACATAAGCAGTGCCACCATAAAGGTCCTAGAGAAAAATATAGGCAGTAAACTTTTTGATATCCTACACTGAAATATGTTTACTGATACTTCACCAAGGGCAAAGGAAATAAAAGAACAAATCAACAAATGGGACTATATCTAATTGAAAAGTTTCTGTTCAGCTAAAGAAAACACCAGCAAAATTCAAAGGGAACCAACTGTATGGGAAAACATAATTGCCAATGATACCTCAGACAAGGGTTTGATCTCCAAAATATATAAAGAACTAATGTGACTCAACACCAGGGAGACAGACAGCCCAATTTAAAAATGGGCAAAGGACCTGAACAGACAACTTACTGAGGAAGATATACAAAGGGCCCAGAGGCATATGAAAGAATGTTCAACATCACTAGTCATCAGAGAGATGCAAATTAAAACCAAAATAAGATACCACCTCACACCTGTCAGAATGGCAATCATCAACAAATCAACAAACAACAAGTGCTGGCGACAGTGTGGGGCAAAGGGAACCCTGGTACACTGTTGGTGGGAATGTAGGCTGGTGCAGCCACTGTGGAAAACAGTATGGGGTTTCCTCAAAAACCTAAAAATGGAACTGACTTTTGACCCAGCAATTCCACTACTAGGACTATACCCAAAGAATCCTGAAACACCAATTCATAAGAACCTATGTACACCTATGTTCGTAGCAGCACTATTTACAATAGCCAAGTGCTGGAAATAGCCTAAGTGCCCATCCGTGGATGATTGGATCAAAAACTTTGGTACATTTACACAATGGAACACTACACAGCAGAAAGAAAGAAGGAACTCCTAACCTTTGCAACAACATGGATGGAACTAGAAAGTATTATGTTTAGCGAAATAAGCCAGTCAGTGAAGGACAAATACCATATGATCTCACCCATTACAGGACAATAATGAACAAAACTAACAACAAGCAAAACAGAACCAGATATATGAATACAGGGAATAGGCCTTCGGTGGT